>PVIY010032910.1:0-28570 GCA_004026745.1 Myrmecophaga tridactyla
AAGAATAAATGAAATAATACATGCAAATCTCTTAGCCAATGTCTGACCCATGGCAAGTTCTTTATACTTGTTGGTCGCTGTTATTATCATTAATAGGTTTAATGTGAGTAATTGAAGAACAGCCAAAGATTCACATATGGGTGAAAGAGGAATGGTGCATCTCAATAGAGGTGCCAAGACGAAGGTGATAATTTGTTACTAAACAGACAAATCTATTTGCTGGTATTGAAAAATGGTCCATTCCCCACAGAAAGATGAGGCACGGGACATCACAATGTTAGTGGTACCAAAGCTGGGTTTGGCAAGGAAGATCCATGTAGGAGGTTAGAGGAGGAGATAGTTAAAATTAACAATGAATATTATTTACAGATTATGGTTTCAGCCTGGAAATGATCACAGACCACAGTCTCCCCCTGTTTGGACTATAATCCAGAAGCCACCTAATGCAGGCAGCAGCATGTGGAGCAAGGCTCACCATAGTTTGGCAATTTGAGTATGCCGTCATGATTTTTTATATATCCCTGGTCCACTTGCACTATTATTGACATACATTATTTTTTATTTAAATAAACTCACTGTTTATTATCAGAGATTTGAATGTTGTTGGTATGGGTTATATCCCAGGAGTTTAAAAAATCTCCCCAGGTGATTCTGAGACAAGGTTGAAAACCACATCTTCAAAACATGGAAGGGAAATTCTCAGCTGCTAGGAATGAAGAGGGAATTGAAAGCCAGAGTAGTAAGTGGAGAGCTAATGCTGTGGGACAGATGGAGTCTGAATAGGGCTGGGGAAATTCTGAGGAATAGCTACAGGACCAGGAAAGAGGTCCTATTGGCTAGAGGCTTGGGTTTATTATTATTATTATTATTATTATTTTTAACATGGGCAGGCACCAGGAATTGAACCCAGGTCTCAAGCATGGCAGGTGAGAATTCTGCCACTGAGCCACCGTCACACTACCTTAGAGGCTTGGATTTTAACACAGAGGGGCAGGACGTGAGGCCTCAGTCCTGTAAGAAAGGAGATTTGCATGTCAGGGTCCTTGAAAAACTGCATGTTCACTGAAAGGGGAGCTTCCCTATCCGCTGATGAGGGAAACGTTGTTTGCCTGGGCCCTAGATAGGAAACCATTGCCCATGATAGAGCAACACTCCAGGTGAGAATTTAGCTTAAAAATTGGTCCCAAGATTATGATATCCCCTGTTTCACTTTTCCTGCTCCATCATTTCTGCCCCCCTGGAATCACTTCCTCAATAGACCACCTGCACTTAAATAGCTTCCTCACAGGATTTTCTTTTAGGGGAATTTAGCAAAACCAAAAGAGGGAATGCAGAGATTGGGGAGAGGCAATATTTGAAGAGATAAAATCTGAGAATTTTGCAAGATAAATGAAAGATAAGTATACTTAGACTCAATAAACAAGCCCTAAGCAGGATAAAAAAAAATCCACCCCCAGACACACTGTAGAACTTCAAACATAAGGAGAAATAGTTCGTGAGCAACGAGAGAGAAATGATGGATTAATATTCCAAGGCATGGCAATTAGACTAGCAGCAGACTTTTCAATAGCCACAAATAGCCAGAAGATGAGGAATAAGGTGCTAAAGGAAAAGACAGGCAACCTAGAATTTTATACTGAGCTAAGCTATGATTCAAGAGTATGGGTGAAGTAAAGACATGTCCAGATTTAGACATTTACCTATTCACAGACACTGGTTGAAAGAACTACTATATATCATGTACCCATTGATACCGTTTCTACCCTTGTAGCCACAAGAACAAAATTCAATCTCAGGACACACAGAGATCTTATGATTCTGTTTTGGATCTGAGGGGGTGAGGGAGGGGCTGGTTCCTTCTTGAGTAGCTTTGCTTGACTTTGGTACTGCCTTGGTGAGTAGAGGTGCCATCTTGGGCAACGATTTTGGGGGGAAGGATTAGTAAAACCTGAGAGCTTTAGTCTTCATCTTCTGGTTAGGGACTCCCTACCCTCTCCTTACTCTTGGCGTTAGATTTAGGATTACGCAAATCCTAAAGCAGTATCTGTGTGGGTGCCCAAGGTGAAGAGCTTTTCCAGAATCTTGAGTAGAGGAGGGAACACTTTCATTAGCAGCTTGAATTCCCATCTTCTCCACCGCTACCCAGAGAGGGAAAGAGAAGTAATTATAGGCTTACAGGAATTAGCTTTTAATTTATATGTGATACTTTGCTTCTCCTGACCTCGGGTTCCTAGCCTATAAAATGAAGGAAAGAAAGAAGACAGACCTAGATGGAAACTTTTTTTTTTTTTTTTTTTGGAGCTAAATCTCTTGAAAAAAACCTGAAGCCACCCTACTGGGTTCCTCTGCAGTGGTAGCTACTTTCCAGAACAACATACAGGCAAAAATAAGCCTCCTTCTCTGTGATGCATGCTGGTTAGGCCAGCTTGTCTTGGTGAACTAGATACCTTTCTTCCAGCTTGCTCCTTCTCCCTTTCCCACCTCAACAGGAGAGTGAGAATGAGATTAAATCATAAATTAGGCGCAGAAAATAAGACATTTATTTTCTTTCCCTGATTTAAGTTCCATAGATCCTGATCATAGGGTCTATGAAATTAATTGAGTGGATTTTAGTGTTATTGTTTTCCTTAAACATTTAAAAAAAGTATTATATAAGTAATATGGAAACTTACTTCTATTGTGAGACAATTCAGATAAAATACATAAAGGAAGAGATTCCGTTAAGGTCCTTTCCATCTTTAATTCTGGCGCCTTCTCTAAAGGGAAACACCATTATTGCTTTGGTGTATTCACCTTCCAGATCTTTCCCTATACCTTTACAAAGATAGATGTTCATTTTTTGGTCGCTTTTATGATATAATACATATAGATTTTGCAATTTTTTTTTACATACATATTTTGGACATGTTTCCCTTCTTATACAAAGATTTTTCTTGTTCTTTCTGACTTCTGTATGGTTTTCCGAGTTGTTGGTGTGCAACATAATACATTTAGCCACTCCCCCACCTGATATTTAGATGTTTGTATTTTTGCTTCTACAAATAATTCTGTAATGACCATTCTTGTACATATATTTTCGATGTATATATGCAAGTATTTGATTTGAGTTGGTGTGTATAATGGGTTGAATTGTGCACCCCAAGATTCAGGTCCACCAGAACCTCAGAATGTGACCTTACTTGGAAATAGGGTCTTTGCAGGTGAAATTAGTTAAGGATCTCAAGATGAAATCATTCTGGATTTAAGTTTGGTCATAAATCCAATGTTATTGGCCCTAAATCCAGTATCTTTATAAGAAAAAGGAGTGGGAGATTCGGAAACAGAGATACAGAGAAGAAGCCCACAAGAAGACCGAGGCAGAGATTGGAGTGATACAAACCCAAGAATGCCAAGTATTGCTGGGAACCACTAGAAGCTAGGAAGAGGCTAGATTGATTGTTCCAAGAGCCTTCAGAGGGAGCATGTTTCTGCCAATACAGACTTCCTGTCTCCAGAGCTATGAGGATAGATTTCTGTTGTTTTAAGCCACCATTTGTGGCTTTGTTAAACCAATACAGTAAAGAAAGTAGACCTCATGAAGAGAAGGCACATTTAACATTTCAACATCGGAGCATTTGGACATTGTCTCCAAAAGGGCTTTCTATGTGTTCATAATCAAAGTATGAAAGTGCCCATTTATTTCTTTCTTTTACCAAAATTGTTTTCAACCTTTTTAATTCTTGACCTTCTGATTATCATTTTTTTTCTTTTAGTGTCTCTTACCTCTTGTTGCTCTTCTGACCATCTATACCTCATCTTACATGTCACACAGAAACACACTATATAGGTTCATACTTTGTACTGTAGTCATAGAGTACAAAAATTTCTGCATGAGTTTTCTGTAAAGATACAACTACTCTATTAAAAAAATGACACAAACGCATACCCTATGGTCAAGAAGTCACGGAATCAAAAACACTCTTACAGACATACAGGAGTTTGTACAATTATGCATACAAATTACATATACATGTCTCAACACACAAACACAGTTTTCTTTCCAGTCAAGATAAAACTATTAGTGGGAAAAGCACTGCCCGGACTATCTCATTTCCCTGTGTGGGCGTCCCAGATAAGTGGCCTCATAGATCTGGACAATAGTACAACTGCCTGACAGCTTCTCTCCAGCCCTTCCCTGTACCCTGATGGACGAGCCTCAGTTATTATGGCTGTGCTTGGGATCAGGGGTCTGGGAAAGGGTGCTCAGCTCTGAGCTGAACAGAAGGATAGACAATGACCACGAAAGGCCAGCTTGAGGCCGAGAAAGAGGTTAAACTCATGATTGTGGTGTTTCTGGATGTATGCTGGAACTCTATTGGTGCCCAGAATCCTGGGGTTTGGTGGCAGCAAATTAGGATAATTAGAGTTACAGTAGGTGGCCCAGGAAGAAGGATAGCCAAGTAGCTCAGCTTGAGGGGAGGTTCCCCAATGAAGCTCATGAACAATCTTGAAAACCTCCTCCCTCTCTTGCTGCCATTACCAAGGCACTTTGGCTAGGTTGGTGCCTGATAATAAAAGTTCCCTTTCCTTCCAGGCATCCCTCCTTTCTCATGCATCTATGGCTTTATTCTACTGCATTCCTTCTATCATAATTTAGTAAGTACCTACTTTGAATCAGGTATTCCAATAGTCTTGGAGAATACAGGGGAAAATATTTCACTGCGTTTGCCGTCAAGGACCTCATTGTCTAGCGAAATGCCTGGGTCTCTCCTGGTCCTATAATTCTAGATCATGAGGCTCCCCCATGATGGGTTTCTCACTGTTGTGTCTGATATTCATGGTTTGTATCTGCTGGCCCAGGCTGCTCTTGATGTCTGTTTTTTTTTAAAGTTAAAAATACCTTGCGTTATTACAAAAGCAATTGATCTTTAACAAAAAAGAAAATTCAAATGCAGGGAAAGAAAGAGTTATACATTTCTAAGACAATCTTAATTAAGGAAATGATGGTATGTTTCAAACATTTTTCATGTACATATTTGATTTTTTAAAAACTTTTTAGAAATCTTATCCAATGATTTTTTGCTGTCCTTTATTTCAACAAGTAATTTTAGCCATGATGCATGATAGTAATTTTAAACTATTCAATTCAAATTTCATCAAATTAATAACATAAGTATATTGTTCATTAAAATATTTAATTTTCTCAACTTAGGTTTCAAGAGAAGAAAAATTGCCAAACACAATCAGTGATGCCTTTTGAAGTGCATTTCTTCTAGATGTCAAGTAAAGGCATGGAGGAGGAAAGCACTGGAGAGGCCAACAGCGGTCGGTGGGACTCCTGCTTCCTTACGATGGCAAATGTCTATGTCTGAGGCCAGGGAGAAGACCATTCCTTAGTCCCTTTCTCCCCTTCAGAGTTGGTGAGGAGAGATTAGAACTTGTGACACCCTGCTTGGAAACCTGGAGACCTTCCCAAGCTGTGTAGACGATGAAGGCTGCCCACATCTCTTTTAATTCTCAGTCTTCAGGGCTTATTATGTCTGTTATCAATGAGAAAACAAGCCTAGAAGGGTGAGATGACTTGCCCAAGATTTTACAGCCAGAAGTGAAGGACCCAGGTCTCTGGAGTTGAAGTCCGGTGCCGCTGCAGTGGATGGGAATTTACGGAGCCTGCACCGTACAGCAGCGCCTCCTAGGGGAGAAGGCCAGATGCGCTCCGGGGCCTGCTCTCGGGCTCAGACTCCCATTTACGTTTTTGGAGAGGGATGACAGAGGAAGCCACATTCGTGCCCTATTCAGCCATCAACACTTGCATCTAGATGTAATATGTTAAAAAAGGGTTGGGCGGGCCACGGTGGCTCAGCAGGTAAGAACACTTGCCTGCTGTGCCCGAGTACCCGGGTTCGATTCCTGGTGCCTGCCCATGTAAAAAAAAAAAAAAAAAAAAAGAGAAATATTAAGGGCAGACTTTAGGAGTAATCTGAATGGAAGGTGAGATTTATGGGCTGCTTATATATATATTTTATTTTTTTAAATAAGACTTTTATTTAAACAACAAGTAACTTGACTTGAAGGGAAAACTATTTAGGATTAATTTCTTTTAGGGTAATTTATCCCTACCTAAAGACGGATTGCCCTGCATGTAACAGCTATGTGCAAAAAAGGTATTAAATTGTCCTTGGTTTTACAATGATAAATGAAAATCATTAAAATTCTCCAATCAAAGAAGGATTTTTTTACGTTGTTATTTCTTGTTAAACAAAGAAAGCAAAATAACTTCCTAGAATATAAAGGTAAGAGTTGAATGAACATGCCACTAATGGAGAAAGGGGGTATTTTCACAGAACCAGTATTTTTTTCCCCATCCCACCTCCATTTGATCATTTGATGTCTTAAAACATACCATTGGGCATTTAGCAAAAAAAAACCAAAAAACAAAAAACAATATGCTTGGGCACATACACCAGTTACTTTATGTACAATAAAGGAACAAGGAAGGGTAAAATGAAAGGATAGAGAAAACTATACTGTAGTAGTTAGGATATGCAGTTTTTCTAAGTGAGAATGCATTCTTGGTCTGTAGGAACAGAGTTCTGGAGTAAAGTAGCAGGCTCCTTTTTAATAGACACCTCCTGCCTGCTGCTGGGACACATCAATTGTATTTTCATCCTCCATTTCCAACTGTGCAGGTGTGTCTGTTTCATCGACTGGCTGCCCATCAAATCAGAATCTGATCTGCCTCGCTGACAAACCCTGTCTTTCACAAGAGGCTTTCATTAGCTTACTAAATGGTGTCTGCCTCTTAATCTTAAACTGCACCACAGAACCGTCCTGCCCCACCACCTTCAAATTCATATGAGCATTGTTCTCAGTCTTGCCTCCGGCCTTGGGCTTTTCATCAACCATGGTGAGAGCCAGAGTCTCCTCAGCTACCGTGTCACAAAAGAGGTCCCAGCTCCACTTGTAGGAGCACACAAGCAGCACCAGGCGCAGAAGAAGGAGGCAGCAGTGGTGGAGGAGAGAGCAAGCCTATTATTTTAAGCACTAGTTGATGAAGCTACTGGATTTTTCCTTATAAGCAGTCAGACTCTTTTGTTCTACAGTTAGCTTGACACCCAATACCCTCAGATTATTATTATTGTTATTTTAGAAATATGGATTTATTTTATTTTTTAAACTTTTTAATTGTGAAATATAGCATATATGCACTTTGAGATAAATTTCAGAGTTTTGTATAGGTTATAATTTTAGACTTTTCCTTCTAGCTGCTCCAAGACACTGGAGAATGAAAGAAATATCAATATAATGATTCAGCGGTCATAGTCATTTGTTAAATCCTGTCTTCTCTGCTATAACTTCTTCTTTGATCTTTCTCCCAATCTTTAGGGTTATTTGGGCTATGCGCATTCTAGCTTTTTCATGTTGGAAAGGGGTGTCAATAATATGGGATAGGGGGATGGAATTAGGTGATGTTCTTGGAGAGGCTGGTGCCTCTGGATTTCAGGGCTTATCTGGCCTAGGAACCATCTGGAGGTTTTAGGTCTTTGGAAAGTAATCACAGTGCATGGAAGTTTTGTAGACTCTCAGATAAAGGCCTGGGTCTTCTTTAGGGTTGGCAGGAGTGGTGTTGGTTGGAGTTCAGCAAACTGTGTTAACGAGCAATATCTAGCTGAAGTTAGCAAAGAGAATAACCTCTTAACTCTATTTGAATTCTCTTAGCCTCTGATGCCCTACTTATTGCATTTCATTGCCCCGTTTTGGTCAGGAAGGCATTGTCAATCCCACAGTGCCAGGGAGACTTTCACCCGATGCCATGTCCCCCATAATGGGGAATGTAATGATTTTCCTTGAAAAATTGGGCTTAGACAGAGAAAGGCCACATCTGAGCAACAAAATAGGTTTTCTGGAAGTAACTCTTAGATGTAACTATAGGTAGATTTAGCTTCTCTGCTACAGAAATAGGCTTCATAAGAGCAAGCCTCAAGATTAAGGACTTAAGAGTCCCTAATATTTGAGACAGTGTCTATCCTCAGATTCTTTTTACTTGTTTACTGAACAGGTGATACCCTGATAATGTCACTGTTGCCATATGCTCAGATCTGAGGGTCATTAACTTAGGGATGTCCCACCAGAGTCTGTCCGGGCTGGGAAAAGTCTAGAGATGGATCCATTCCAGATAAAGATTTTGTAAGAGAAATTTAGTGTTGAATGTCTTATGTAGGGAAAATCAAATATAAGCTAACATGCTGGAGGTAAGAACAAAGCCGAGGCATGGGGCTGGGGAGAGGAGAGGGTCAGGGGTAATAGCTGGGCCTTGCGACATGCTTTTAAAGTATTTTGAACTGTGGATTCCAACTATCTTCCAAAAAAGGTTGTTTCCATTTTCATTGTCCCGAACAAAGTGTTTCATTTCCTGCTGACTCACACTCTCCCCAATACTCATTATTATTATTTAAGAAATGGTGTCTCCTTAGGACTGGAAGAATGAGAGCATACAGCAGGCATGCAAGAGGTATTTGTAGGAGACTCTGCATGGACAACACCCCATGAAGAGTGCATTTGGCTTTGTGCAGAGAGAATATGGAAGTCAGCCCTATTTGCCTTTGCCCAGCTGTCTCCCCAAAGGAGGGAGGGAGCCTCCTCTCTTGGAGTAGCCAGACACAGGGGCTGCTCTCTAGAACCAGGAAGAAGGCTCAGCTCCTGTTCCGAAACAAGCTGTGTGACCTGGGGCAAGTCACTGGCTCTCTCATTTCTCAGTGTTCACAGCCACAAGATGGAGACATAAAAACCACCCTTCTCATATATGCAGCTATGGTGGATGAGATAAGGTATGTTAAAGTCCAGATATAGAAAGCCTAATAAAAATGCAGCAAGCTCTTAGAGGTGTTTAGCAGTAGGGGTATAAGCATGAAATCAAGGTAGCACAGGGATGGGGAACATTGTCCAAGGCCCCGCCCTGCTCCTTAGGGTTGCTCCCACCACCTTCCTACGTCTATACACAGAGGGAAAGGTGCAGGCAGGGGTTGCCTTGCAGATGACTCACGGCTGACAATGGACAGATGATGTTCTTCAGTTACTCAACCATTACCAGCGAGAGAACCTTAGAGTCTGCATGAAGGGAAGCAGGTCTAGGGGAGAGCATCTGGGGAGTTTACAGGGCTTCACAGTCTCTACCCCTTCCCCTTGGGGTGGTGGAGAGGCACAAGACAGTTCTCTGATGTTTGACAAATGTCTGCTTGACAAACATGTGCTTCGCCAGCTAGCAATTTCAGGAGGTTGGAACGGCCTGGGCCCACGGCAATTCCAATGAGTCTTGCGCAGGAAGGAGAGGATGAAACTACCATAGGAGGACAGGATACACCTGGTTCCTGCAGTCCAGTGCGTGGGAGCCCAGGAGCTGCCTCGGGGGTTGCAGCCATCCTAAATCCACCCAGTGGGTGGTGCAGCCAAATCATTGGGGGCTGAGGGGACCAGGCGGAAGCTGACTGCCTCCCAAACCACTTATTCCAGAGACCACAGCAGCCAGGCCAGTCTAGGTAATAAAAATAACTCACAGTCAGGAGTGCTAATTTATTATTATTGCACTTACAAGTCCTCTGAAAAAGGAACAAGCATATCCCCATTTTACAGTTGAGACAACTGAGAGCCAGAGAGATTAGGCAATTTACTTTGCTTAAGGGCAGAAAGCTGAGAGGCGGTGGGGGCCAAGGAACCGTACTTTTTAACTTCCTCCTTCTCAGAGTGGACAGCACCAGCCCCACCCAGCTCGGCCACGCTAGATAAGGATTGACAGGTAAATCGCCAGAGAAGCCACTGGCCACCGACAAAACAAGGCCTCTTCCCGGGACTCGCCTGCGCTCCCTGCAAGCCTCTTACAGTCACATGCTGTCCCCTAAGAGGATGTACAGAACAGAAATGGATGCTTGGAATTTGACAGTGACAGAGGTTTTAATTCTTGCACTGGATCAGGAAATATACTGAACTGGATTGAGATTATCAACATGGACAAAATTAAAAAAAATTTTTTTTCTGTTGGCAGCATGGCGCCAAGGCGGGTGCCTGAGCTTAGAGGCACAAGGGGAGCTTTACTATGCGCGCAGCTGGTGGTGGCTGTGGCTGCGACGGCCGTGCTTGCAAGTGCCCCAGCGAGGAGGAGAGGCGCCCAGCCCGGCAGCGCGGCGGAAGGATGCTGGGTTGGGAAGAGGGCGGCCGAGCCCAGCGCGCGGCGGGCAGGGGCACCACGAACTCCAACAGCAAAGCCGGGGCTTCTTCCGTTGGAAGGCTGCGGCTGACACTCCACAGGGCCCCAGCCTCTGCCAAAGTAACCAAAGCCCGGGCCAGCCTCTGCCTCCGTCCTCCCTCCCCCGCCCTCCTGCTCCCTGCGCGGCAGATAGGGAGCTGGGTCCCGAGGATGAAGTCATCTGCTTTGGTGCCAGGGAAGGGAAGGGCTGGTGGGAGCAGGCGGAGCGGCGAGGGGCGACCAGGGACCGTGCTGTCTGCTTTACCCAGGCTGGCGCCAGGGGGTGGACAGCCTGTGCTTTATCTGGGGAGTGCCCACTGCTGGGGGGGTGGGGGGGGGGGATGGGGGGGCCTCAGAGGGCAGGGGCCGGCCAGGAGTGCCTGTGCATTGTTAGGAAATCAGGAAGGGAAAGTGAGGGTTTGGTTGAAATGCCAGCGACTGTGGAATTTGCAAGTCTGTTGAAAATGTTGTCTAGCTGATGTTTTAAATGATTCAACTAGTGATCTGATGCGAAGCTCATCTTTGACATAAAAAAATTCTAAACCTCTGTGTTGCTCTAAAGTCACTCTGTCTTTTAGGGAGACCCATGCAAAGTTTTCTCTCGGACCTCGGCAAAGTTTGCAAGTTTTCTCTCCGGACCTTAGCAAAGTTTGGGTTTCAGAACTAATCAAAAAAAATAATAATAATAAATAAATAAATAAAAAAGCTGGATGTGGGCATGCTTCCTAGTATCACTTATTTTTTTTAAAGGAGTTTAGAACGCAGTAGATAAATCTTAAATGTACAGATCAAAAAATTTTACAAATGTATTTTCCTGCGACAACAATGCCCAGCTCCAGATTTAAAATGATCTCCCTTGTGTTCCTTCTCCCTCATTGCTCACCCACCATCAGAGGCACCCACCATTCTGACTTCTGTCATCATAGTTTGCCTGGTACTTGAAATTCATCTCAATGGAGTTACGTGGTTTTGCTCTCTTTTGTGTCTAGCTTCTCTTTCCTCATTATTATGTCTGGATGATTCACCCATATTGTTGTAAGTATCATCAGTAGGTGATTCTTTTTATGCTGGGTGTGTTCCATTGTAAGAACATTACACAATTATTTATCAGTAAAACCATTGATGGGTAATTCCAGTTTTGAAGAATAAAGCTCCTAGGAACGCTCGCGTGCATATGTTTTGTTGGATGCAGACATCCATTTTCTGTTGACATATACCTCAGTGTGGAATTCCTGTGTCCTAGTATAAGTGTGTATTTAGCTGTAATAGATACTACAAGTTTTTCAATGTGGGCTTTTTTTTTTAAACCTGTTTACACCTCCTTGGATATTATATGAGAATTCCAGTTGTTTCACAACCTCACCAAGGCTTGATACTTAGTGTCAGCCTTTTCAATTTTAGCCATTCTGGTGACTTCCGATTGGTATTTCACTGATGTTTTTGCATTTCTCTGAGGACTAATCAAGTTGAGCATTGTTTCATATCCTTATTGGATATTTGACTTCTCATTTCCCTGTATTGCTTTTAAATTTAGACATTGTATTTAAATTGTCTTTGTATACTAGATTTTTGTTTTACTTAGAAATATAAAGAGTTTCATTTAGCCACACAATCATTTAATAAAGCATGTCATTTTTATTTGTTATGTTATATTCCATCTAGGGAAGTTAAGAGATGTAAAATGGAATTTTTACATTTAAATTCTTTATTTTAAATGAAAACAGAATGTACCACCCTACTTGTGCAGTCAGAAATGTACATTAGCCTATTGTTTTAATAGTACAATACTAGTTTTATTTAAAGAGACACATAAGCTTATATGCACATACTATTAATATATCCACAGGAAAGATTTGGAATGTTATATATTACACTGTTAAAAATAATCCTCTTTAGGGTGAATTATGATTGACTTCAATTTACTGAGATGTACAATTTTTTTTGGATTGGAATTCCAGTCCAGTCTAGTTCTAAGGCCGTGAAAATGTCCCAATTAAAGCAAATCTATGAAAATGTCCAAATTAAGGCATGAACAAGAGGTTAACTTCACCTAAGAAAGGCCCATGAAGTTCAGGGTTTCTCAACTAGAAAGGCATATGGTGAACATGGCAACGTCTGCTAGCTTCTTGTTTCATGAAGCTCCCCAGTGGCATTTTCCTTCTTCATCTCCAAAGGTCTCTGATTGTGTGGGCTCTCGTGGTTCTCGTAGCTCTCACACTTTCTCCAAAATGTTTCCTCTTCTAAAGGATTCCAGTAAGCTAATCAAGATCCACCTGGAATGGATGGAGTCACATCTCCCTCTAATCAATGGTTAATACCTACAATTGGGTGTGTCACATCACCATGGAGATAATATAATCAAAAGATTCCAACCTCGATATTGAATAGGGATTAAAAGAAATGGCTGCTTCCACGAGATGGGATCAGGATTAAAATATGGCTTTTCTAGGGAACATAATCCTTTCAAACCAGCACAAACATTATGTTTGTTAGTGAAAGAAAAGAAAGAGCTGTAGGAACTGCATTCATAATTTTGATTTTGGTATATTTTTGGGTGACTGTTATTACCTACTTGGTGAACAATGTTTCTTGTAGTTGATAACTATTAAAAATCTGGGGAATTAATTATTACAAATGTCTATCAGGAATCATATAAAAATGGGTATGAATAATTCATGTTTAGAGAAATAATTTCAAAGGTTTTATTAAACATTTTTGAAGATTTTAATTGGAGGTTTTACTTCAACTTTTAAAAATCTAATATTTATTATTTTCCCAGTTTGTATTGAGTTTTTCATGCAGAAATGACAGGTTTCATGTAGTGCATTTATGATTTTTAAAATGGCTTCTGTGTTTTATTTCAAATAGGTTATAAAATAATTCTACTTTTTTTTTTAGTACTGCTCTGGAGTCTTATTTTTATCTTTAAATATTTAATCCATTTAGGATGTATCCTACTGCAATATATGAGGTATGGATCTGAATTTATATTTTTCTTAGATGGCTTTCCAGTTTTCCTGACATGATTGGGAACAATCCTGGATTTAGATGGCCTCTTTATCATTCCTAAATGCCCATTTGTATTTGCATCTGTATCTTGACCTTACTAATCTGTCCAGTCATGTGCCATTTCTATACTGTTTTAATTATTGAAACTGAATAACATGTTTTAACATCTGGAAAGGCTACTTGTCATTATTGTTCAGTTTTGTAATTTTTGATAACATTCTTACCTTCATATTTTTTTCTGTGAGCTTTAGAATCAACTTGTCTGATTAAAAAATTTTTTTTTAATGGGATCACATTCAATACATTGACTTGATTCAATTCAGGGACAATTGCCATGTTTATCACCTTGAACCTTCTTATCTAAAAACATTGTGAATCTTTCCATTTACTCAAGTCTTCTTTTCAGTTCTTCAACAGAGTTTTAAAGTTGTTTTCATGTACACGTTTGTACTTTCCTTGTTACGTTTAATTTTACATAGTTTATTTTTTGGTTGCTATAGTAAATGGAGTCTTTTATTTTACTATATCTTCTAATGTTTTTTTGTTTTGGTACAATTTACAAAACATAAAGATAAACAGCTCTCGGCTGTATTGTTTTGTAGATTAGGAATAATATATATAAGAAAACACTATGCGTCTTGGAACATGTCTCTTCTCATCCTTATCAGGTGGAATCTGAATATAGGCTTTATATGTTGTTATTAATTCTATGATCAACTAATAGCTTCAGATTCATTCAACATCTGTCGAACTTGTATGATGTTCTAGACATTCTGTCAATCACATGAGCTCATTTATGGTCTATCATGCAATTATTATTTTTCTATTTACAGACCAGAAACTGAGATTTGGAAGGTTAAGTTCCTTTCCTAATATCACTTACCCGGTGACAGCAGGGGGCCTGATGTGCAGGTCTATAACATTTTTCAGGGCTGTAGTTTTCACTAACTCTTCATTATAGTTGTTTTGCCCCCTTTTGCTTTCCAAATGTGTTTCTATCCTTTTTCTTTGTATGCTGTGTAGTGGGGGTTACATTTCATACTTTTCCCACGTGACTATTCCATTATTGCAGCACCATTTGTTGAATTTTTTTTTTTTTTTTGGTGGTTGGAAAGTGCACGAGCCGGGAATCGAACCCTGGTGTCCTGCTTGCCAGACGGGAATTCTACCACTGAACTCTCCTTGCACCCCCTTGTTTCTTTCCTTTTTATGTTTGTACATTTTCTGTACAAAAACTTGAAAACAATAAACTCCAATAGATATCCCTTATCACCTTACTTCTGTTAGTGGTTTTCAGTTTTTAAAGTCAAATCGATTTCCTTTACAAAATTGGAATAAATAGCATTTTCCTTTGTCTCCCTCCTCCCCTGCCCCGCACAAAAATGTAAAATTTCATTTCTGTGGTCCCTACTGTCTGATGTGAATGGTATGTCCAGGTTCGTTCTTTTCCAGATTTCTGCTTCACCCTTCTATAATTTGTTGAAAGATACCTCCTGTAAGTGGAAGGTGGCAAGTCTTGGCCCTGGAAAAACCCACAGGATGGGAGACGACGGACATAGGATCGTGGACAATTTCATCGCCTGCCTTAATAGAGAAAAGGTCAGGCTGCGGCACCTAGTGGTGGAAAAAGGAACAGCAGCAACCGGACTCCAGCTCAGGGGTCTGGACTTCCCCTTGCCGTCGTTCTCACCTGTAGGCTCTTCTGCTTCGTGCAAGTTGACAAAACCTATGAAAAGCGAAGGAGAGCTAGACCCCAGAGCTTCCAAAGGCTTCCAAATCCTCTATGAAGATTTCCAATAGACTTGGATTTCGGAGCACCATTGGACTGCATTTCATTTAGGTCCTATTTCCTTCTACTTCTACACGAGTTGGCATGCATTCATTTAAAAAAATAGGCAAGGTAAAAAATGTGTTTTTATTTTTAATTGTGGCCTACTATTTTTACTGTCTTCCTTCCCAAAATATACACGGTGTAGAGCCTGCAGCCCCGGGTTGCCTCTCAGAAGACCTGGGGCTTTGTTGGGTTTCTGGTCTCACTGGTACGTTGAATTTTCCCTTTATGAGCTTAGATTTCCTTCCCTGCAGACATGGTTACTAAGATCCAGGCATTCACGTGTGTTTGTATGTCTGTGTGAGTGTTTGCAGGTGAGGAAGCTGCCTTGGGCAACCGTCTTCTTGGCTGCTGCCTCACTGGCCTGCACTTGGGGCTGCTTTCCTTGGGTCGGACCCAGCAGTGGCAGTCGTGTCCCCTTGGCACAGCCTTCCTCTGTTCTGTGCATCCTCCTCCCCATCAATAAGGCTGACTGCTGTGCCCTGTAACTTGAATTTTTAGGCGGGCTCTGACTCCCACTTGCTGTGTGATTAAAGCCACTGCTTTAACCTCTATGTGATTTTATTTCAGTACCTGTCATGTTCTGTAACCACAGGTTATAGAGCATTCTGGAGAGTGGACAGTATTGTGGAGGAATTGCAGCACAGAGAAGCTCTGACTTTATTAATCTACTTTGCTTTTTTAAAAATTATTTATTTTTATTGCTATATATTATATATTCATATACCATGTAATCATCCAAAGTGTACAATGGTTCGCAATATGATCACATAGCTGTGCATTTATCATCACAATTGACTTTTTTTTCTCTTTTGTGAAAAATAGCATATATGCAAAAAAGCAATACATTTCAAAGGACATCGCAACAGTTCGTTGTAGAACAGATTTCAGAGTTTGGTAAGGGTTACAATTCCACCACTTTAGGTTTTTATTTCTAGCTGCTCTAAGATACTGGAGACTAAGAGAAATATCAATATAATGATTCAGCACTCATACTTGTTTATTAAGCCCTACCTTCTTTGTATAACTCATCCATCACCTTTGGTCTATCTCCCACTTTTTAGGGGTATTTAGGCTATGTCCAATGTAAATTTTTCATGTTGGAAGGGGCTGTCGACAATATGGGATAGGATAATGGAACTAGCTGATGTTCTGGAGAGGCTGGCCCCTCTGCATTTCAGGACTTACCTGGTCCAGGGACCCATCTGGAGGTTGTAGGTTTCTGGAAAGTTACCCTAGAGCATGGAATTTTTGTAGAATCTTATATAATGCCCTAAGTATTTTTTAGGATTGTCAGGAATGTTTTTGGTTGGGGTTTGGCAAGTTATGACAGGTAACTGTCTAACTGAAGCTTGCATAACAGTGACCTCCAGAGTAGGCTCCCGACTCTATTTGAACTCTCTCAGACACTTATACATTATTTGTTACATATCTTTTTCCTCCTTTGGTCAGGATGGCATTGTTGATCCCACGGTGCCCGGGCCAGGCTCATTCCTTGGAGTCATCTCCCACGCCACCAGGGAGACTTTCTTCCCTGGATGTCATATCCCATGTAGGGGAGAGGGCAAAGATTTCACTTGCAAAATTGGGCTTAGAGAGAGAGAGGCCACATCTGAACAACAAAAGAGGTCCTCCAGAAATAACTCTTAGGTATACCTATAGGTAGGCTAAGCTTTTCCACTTTATGCATAAGCTTGACAACAGCAAGCCTTAAGATCAAGGGTTGGTCTTATAGGGACGCACATTTGGGTGTTCCTAATGTTTGGCACAGTATCCAGGATTTCTCCAATGGTAAAGTTTAATAGTTCCATAATTTTTCTCCCATCTCTCAAGGGACTTTACATTAAGCTAAACAGGATTAAAGGCTCTCATTCTTATTCTGGGCTCCCTGTGTTTGGATTGTTTAAATGATTAATCCAGACAGGTTGAGTTGGTTATGTGCTACAGAAAATTTAGTTTTGGACAAAATAAACCTTTCTTCCTTTGGTCTCAAAGAGTAGATGAGGTTCTAAAATATAGACAATGCTTCTTTACCCTGTATTCTGAATTACCTTACTCCCAACCTGATAAACTTCACTTGTCTCTAAATACGAGATTATACATATATAAAACAGCCTCTCCCAATCCAGAAATAACAATTACCACCCCAGACTAAATGTGTCTGCCGTAAGAACTTACAATCTAGGCCCCTAATTTCTTATAAGGATTTTCTAAATGAGACCGTACAATATTTGCTCTTTTGTTTCTGGTTTATTTTGCATCATCAAATGTCCCACAGGGTCATTCACAATATTACATGCCTCACAACTTCATTCCTTTTTATAGTAGCACAATATTTGATCATATGTATGCACCATCATTTGCCAATCTGCTTCTCAGTCAGTGCATCCTTCAGCCACCTCCATTCATTGGGCATCATAATCTATTTTGCTTTTTTATTGAATGCATCAAGTATGTTGGCCATAAGGACCTTAACAGAAAGGAGGTAACTGATTTTTAAACAGGACTTTAGAAAACATAATGAAACTTTGCCTTCTGGTGCCTCCGTTAGACCTGGAGCAGCTGTGCTAAGGCTGCACAAAAGTAACTAAACAGGCAATGTCTGCCACCTCGTGGCAGGAAATAGCCATGAGTCACAAAGAATGCAATTCCCACTAAAAAGCACAGGTGGAAACAGGTGGGGTGAGAGAAAAACAGAATGGTGAAGAAGAACTGGCTGGTCAGGGCTGAGCAGGCACACAGAACAGTGGGAATCTTGAATATATGAAATTTTTTTTTGTTGCTTTAATATAGATTGATTTCCTTCTGCTCCATAATCAGTTTAAACTTGAACTATATACCAGTTTGTAGTTACTTATTTACTTATTTTTGCAATTGCTTACAAAATAGGCTAGGTCTAGTTTTTTTTAAATTTAAATTTGTATTAGAGAAGTTGCAGATTTAAAAAAGTCCTGGAAATAATACAAAGTTCCCATATAACCTTCCCACTCCCATTATTAACATCTTGCATTAGTGTGGTGGATTTGTTACAATTAATGAAAGAATGTTACTATTAAATTGTACTGTTAACTCTAGTCCCTGGTTTACAACAGGGTTCACTGTGTTGCACAGTTATATGTTTTTTAAATTATAATTTTAATTCTAGTAACATATATACACTTAAAATCTCCCCTTTTAGCCCATTTAAATATATAATTCAGTGCTGGTAATTACATTTGTGATGTTGTGCTACCATCACCACCATCTATTACCAAAACTTACCCATCACCCCAGATAGACACTCTGTGCAATTTAAGCATTAACTCCCCATTTCCAGCCCCACCCTGGCACCTGATAAATTGTACTCTTGTTTCTTACTCCATGAATTTGCTAATTCTAATTATTAGATATCAGAGATCATACAATATCTGTCATTCTGTGTCTGGCTTATTTCACTCAGCGTGATGCCTTCAAGGTTCATTCATGTTTTCTGCATGTATCAGGACTTCATTCCTTTTTATGGCTAAATAATATTTCATCGTGTGTATATACACATTTTGTTCATCGATTCATTGGTTGATGGCACTTGGGCTACTTCTATCATTTGGCAATTGTGAATAATGACACCATGAGTGCTTGTGATCTGTTCAAATCCCTACTTTCAATTCGTTTGGGTGTTTGCCTTCTTATTGTTGAGTTGCAGGATTTCTTTATGTATTATGGATATTAAAACCTTATTGGATATGTGGTTTCCAAATATTTCCTCCCATTGAATAGGTTGTCTTCTCATTTTCATGATAAAGTCCCTTGATACAAAAAAGTTTTTAATTTTGATGGGGTCCCAAATATCTATTTTTGCTTTGGTTGTTTGTACTTTGGGTGTAAAGTCTAAGAAACCTTGTGCGTCACACAAAATCCTGAAGATGGTTTCCTACATTTTCTTCTAAGAGTTTTATAGTTCTGGTTCTTTTATTTAGGTCTATGATCCATTTTGAGTTGATTTTTATATATGGTGTGAGATGGGGTTCCACCTTCATTATTTTGCACATGGACATCCAGTTTCCCCAGCACCATTTGTTGAAGTGACTATTCTTTCTGAATTGGGCGGACTTGACACCCTAGAGAAAAATCAGTTTGCTACAAATGTGAGGGTTTATTTTTGAACTCTCATTTCAATTCTGTTGGTCTATCTGTCTGTCCTTTTGCCAGTACCATCATTTTGATGGCTGAAAAATTTGAAAACTTTTGTAATACATTTTAAGATGGGCAAGTGTGAGTCCTCCAACTTCGTTCTTTTTCAAGATGGTTTTGGGTGTATGGGGCTCCTTACCTTTCCATATAAGTTTGATGATTGGCTTTTCCATTTTTGCAAAAAATGCTGTTGATGTTTTGATTGGAATTGTGTTGAATTTGTAGATTGCTTTGTGTAGAATTGACATCCTAATGATGTTTAGTCTTCTAATCCATGAATATGGAATATCATTCCATTTATTTAGGTCTTCCTTGCTTTATCTTGCAATTTCTTGTAGTTTTCTCAAGTATTAGGCATCTTTGCTTGTATTTATTCATAGATATTGCATTCACTTAGTTGCTATTGAAAATGGAATTTTTTTCTTGATTTTTTTCTTCAGATTGTTCATTACTAGTATATAGAAAGACTACTGATCTCATACCATGCCACTCTGCTGAATTTGTTTATTGTTCCAGTAGCATTGTTGTCGAGTTTTCAGGATTTCCATTATAGAGGGTCTTGTAATTTGCAGATAGGCAAAGTTTTACTTCTTCCTTTCCAATTTGGATGACTTTTATTTCTTTTTTTTCTTGCCTAATTGCACTGGCTTGAACTTCCAGTACAAAGGTGAATAACAGTGGTGACAGTGGACATTTTGACTTGTCCCTGATCTTCAAGGGAAAGCTTGCAGTCTGTCACCATTGAGTATGATGTTAGTTGTGGGTTTTTCATAAGTTCCCTTTATTATATTGAAGAAGTTTCTTTCTATTCCTAGTTTTCTAGGCATTTTTATCAATAAGGTGTGCTGGATTTTGTCAAATGCCTTTTCTGAGTCAATTGAGATTTGCATGTGGTGTTTTCTTTCATTCTATTAATATTGTGTTACATTAATTGATTTTCTTATGTTGAACCATGCTTGTACACCTGAGATAAATCCCACATGATTAAGGTGTGTAATTTTTTGATGTGCTTTTGGATTTGGTTTGTGAATATTCGTGAGGATTTTTGCATATTTGTAAGGGATATTCGTCTTTTTTTGTGGTATCTTTATCTGTCTTTGGTGTGATGGTAATATTGGTCTTATAGAATGAATTAGGCAGTGTTCCCTTCTTTTCAATTTTTTTTTCTGTTAATTCTTCATGGAATGTTTGGTAAAGTTCACATGTGAAGCTATCTGGTTCTCAGTTTTTATTTGTTGGGAGGCTTTTGGTGCCCGATTCAATCTCTTTACTAATTATTGGTTTGTTGAGATCTTCTATTTCTTCTTGTGTCATTGTAGGTAGCTTTTCTGTTTCTAAGAATTTGTCCATTTTATCTAGGCTATCTCATTTGTTGGTGTACAGTTGTTCACAATATCCTCTTTTAGTCCTTTTTGTTTCTGTGGGGTCTGTAAAATGTCATCCCTTTCATTTCTGATTTTAGTTATTTGCGTCCTCCCTCATTTTTTCTTTGACATCTGGTTTAATGCTTGTCAATTTTATTGCTCTTTTCAAAGAACCAACTTTTGGTTTTGTTGATTCTTTTATGTTTTTTTATTTTCTATTTCATTTATATTCTCTCTAAATTTTGTCATTTCCTTCTTCTGCTCACTTTGGGTTTAATTTGCTCTTCTTTAACTAGATCCTCCTGTTGTGCAGTTATGTCTTTATTAATGTAAGGATTTAGAGCTATAAATTTCCCTCTAAATGCTACCTTTACTGCATCTGATATGTTTGGGTATGCTGTGTTTTCATTTTCACTTACCTCAAGATAGTTCCTAATTTCCCAATGATTTTTTTCTTTGACCCAATGATTGCTTAAGTGCTTATTGTTTAATTTCTACATATTTTTGAATTTCCAGTTTTTTCTCTGTTATTGATTTCTAGCATCATTCCATACTGGTTGGAGAGGACACATTGTATTATTTCAATACTTTTGAATTTATTGAGAAATATTTTGTGACTGAACATGTGGTCTCTCCTGGAGAATGATACTTGTGCACTGCAAAAGAATTTGTATTTTGCTGGTTTTTGGTGAAGTGTTCTATATGTTTCTGTTAGGTCTTATTGGTTTAGAGTATCATTCAAGTTTTCTCTTTCCAAGTTGGTCTTCTGTGTAGCTATTCTATCCATTATTGGAAGTGTTGTATCAAAGTCTCCTACTATTAATGTAGTTTCTCTATTTTTTTTAACTTTTTTTTATTGCATAGTATAACATATATATAAAGCAAAGAAACAAAAAAGCAATAGTTTTCAAAGCACTCTTCAACCAGTAAAGGACAGATCCCAGATTTTGTCATGGGCTACCATATGATTCTCTCAGATTTTTTTTTCCTTCTAGCTGCTCCAGAATGAAGGAGGCTACAAGGCTTAAATATTTTTTTATCATCACAATTGACTTTTTTTCTTTCTTTTTTTTGGGTGAAAAATAGCATATATGTAAATAAAACAATAAATTTCAAAGCACAGCACCACAATTAGTTGTAGAATAGATTTCAGAGTTTGACATGGGTTACAATGCCACAGTTTCAGGTTTTTACTTCTAGCTGCTCTAGGATACTGGAGACTAGGAGATTCAGCATTCATATTCATTTGTTAAATCCTATCTTTTCTGTATAACTGCATCATCACCTTTGATCTTTCTATCCCTCTCTTTAGGGGTGTTTGGGTTATGGCCTGTCTAAGTTTTTCATATTGGAAGGGTCTGTTAATAATATGGCATAGGGAGATGTACTGTCTGTGTTCTTGAGAAGCTGGGCCCTCTAGGTTTCAGGATTTATCTGGTCCAGTGACCCATCTGGAGGTTGTAGGTTCTGGAAAGTTACTCGAGTGCATGAAACCCTTGTGGAACATTATATATTGCCCTGGGTGTTCTTCAGGATTGGCTGGAATGGTCCTAGTTGGTGTTTGGCAGGTAATGATAGGTAGCAAGGTCTAACTGAAGCTTGCATAAGATCAACCTTCAGAGTAGCATCTCAACTGTACTTGGATTCTCTCTGCCACTGATACTTTATTAGTTACACTACTTTTCTCCACTTTTGTCAGGATGGAATTGTTGATCCTATGGTGCCAGGGCCAGATTCATCTCTGGAAGTCATCTCCCATGTTGCCAGGGAGACTTTCACCCCTGGATGTCATGTCCCATGTAGTAGGGAGGGCAATGATTTCATTTACAGAGCTGGGCTTAGAGAGAGTGAGGTCACATCTGAGCAACAAAATACGTCCTCCAGAAGTAACTCTTAGGCATTCCTATAGGTAGTCTAAGCTTCTCCATTACCTATATAAGCTTCACAAGAGTAAGCTTCAGGATTGAGGGCATGGCCTATTGATTTAGGTGTCCCTAAAGTTTGACACAGTATCAGGGGATTCCCTGATGGCAAGGTTTAATAGTTTCATATTCTTTCTCCCATCCCTCAAGGGACTTTGCTAATGCTTTTTTTTTTTTTTTTTGCATGGACAGGCACCGGAAATTGAACATGGGCCTTTGGTTTGGGAGGTGAGAACTCTGCCTGTTGAGTCACCGTGACCCATTCTGCTAATACTTTTTGATTATCTGCTTAATTACTCTAAGATGTATCCAGGACTTACAAGTCTCTCTAACTTTTGAAAGACAGTTTTGTCAGGTATAGAATTCTTGGTTGGCTTTCATCATCATGTCATCTCACTGCCTTTTTACTTCCATCCTTTCTTGTGAGAAATTGACATTTAGTCTTAATTGGGTTGCTTTGTACACAACACAATCTTTCTATATTGTGGCTTTCAGACTACTCTCTTAATTTTTGGCATTCATCAGTTTGATTGTCGTATGTCTCACTGTAGGTCTATTTGGGTTTATCCCCTATGGACTTCGTTGAGCTTACAGTTTATATATTCATATCCTTTATTATATTTGGGAAGTGTTTGGCCATTGTTTCTTCAAATACTCTTTTTGCCTTTTTCTCTTTCTGGGACTTCAAGTGTGCATACGTTGACACACAATGCTATCCCACAGGACTTTCAGTCTCTGTTGATTTTTCTTCTCCCTTTTTTCATTCTATTCCTGAGACCAAGCAATTTCACTTGTTTTATCTTCAAATTCATTGATTCTTTCTTCTGCCAGTTCCAATCTGCTGTTGAATTCCACTAGGGAAAATTTTATGTCTGTTACTGTGATCTTCACCTTTGTTTGGTTCCTTTTCATGATTTCTGTCTCTTTACTGATATTTTCTTTGTGTTCATCTTTTGTTTTCCTATGTTTTGTAATCTTTGGTTGCAGCTCGAACCTTTCAATATTTTAGTGTGTTATCTCTGAAACTTAGGGAATGGTGCATCTGCTTCTTAAAGTAGTATTATGACAGAAATTTTCTTGAATACCAGGAGCTAGCAAAAAAAAAAAAAAAAAAAAGGGAGAGAAAACAGGAAATACCTTCCTCAGTCTTTGTGAACTGACCTGTGTGAGTGCTTTACTTTGGTTTATCCATGCAATGCATTTAGAGAATAGCTCAAAGGTAAAGCATAAGGACTTTCCTGATTTTTTCTGCATATATTTTTTGTCTTGGACATTTGCATGTGGCCCTAAGAATTCCCCTGTTTACATGGTTCTGAATATCCCCTCTTCCCTAGAAAACTGTTTTCTCACATTTCTGGGCACTGCACTGCATGCACTAGAACCAGTAAATAGTGAATCTGCAGTGTGTGTCATGGTTCAGTTCTTTAAGTTGCCACCAGAACGGCACAAGCAAATATACTCCCAGTATGTGCACAAGGGTTGCTCTGCTTCTTCAAGGACAAGTACTAGGGACTCACACTGGGACTCAGACTGCCTTTGTGCTGAGCTGGTGAAGAGGTGGGGAAGGGTCCAGCTAGGAAGGGACAATATCCTACTGCTTTTAACTTGCCTTTTTCTTGATTTGGTACTTGCCCTCTTACTGCAACCCTTTAACTGTTTTCTGGAGCTTTGAGGAAGATGGTTCTGCCAGGTCTTTTTTGCTACTTAAGCTTCTGTGCAGTAAAAGAGTCCTATAGTGGCTTGCTCTGCCATCTTGATGACCTCACATGCAGGCCAGGTTTCCATGCCAGGTACAGAGAAGGAAGCGGGCACAGTGAGGCAGTAAAGGTGAGGGGAACATCAAGCACCCTCTCCCAAGGTCAGGTATTTCCAGGTATAGGCAATCTTAATGGGTGGGACATTCAATAACTGGGAAAGAGGGAAAAAAACCACATTATTTTAGACAAAGAGGGGTTAGGCTCTGTCATGTTGTATTTTGTGAAATTACATAAGGCTGAGAGAACAGAGACTGGGTATCTAGGGAAATGGCATACAAGGGTGGAGGATGATGGGTATGGTCTCCTCCTTTCCCTTCTAGAGTTATTTAATCACTGGTATTTTTTTTAGAATTGCTGTTGAATGGTGATAACAAAAAGAAGACTGACTTTGAGTTGGTTTTATGATTGTTTTAAATTTTCTTCAGCTTACACTCCCTTATTACCAGCACCCAAGTTGAACTGCATCCATTGCCCCTCTCCTCTTGGCATGATACTGGACTAGAGGTGCATGATGTTTCTGTGCTGACTGGAAGTCTATCATGAATGGAAATTGCCTGGACATCTAATGTCTCCAGGCTGTTTTCCAGACTGGCATTCCCCATAATGAGAATTATGGCATATCCAGTCCAACCCTTTCATATCCCAGAGAGTTGAAGTGATGAACCTGTGTTCATAGAGATGGTGCATGGAGGATGGGGGAAGATCCCCAACTCTCTGACCCCCAGTCCAGGACTTTACTTGTGAACCTTGTGGCTTCCCAGCAGGCAGGGTGGGATGGGGCTGAGGGAGGGGGTATAGCCATGCTGGGGAGACATCCTGGCTCCAGGCATCTCTCTAGCACCATCCCCTCAGCAGTTGGACTTCAAGCCTCTCCTTTCCAGCTACAGATACCCGTAGGGATAGGTCCTTCCAACTATTGGTGAAGCTGAGCTCTAAGGGGCTTCTGTAGGCAGCTGTGCTGGCTCATAGTTCCATTGTATTACAATGAAAAGAGCACAAAACATTTTAGAAAATGTCAAGTTGAGGCTGAGAGAGGTTAAATGACATTCAAAATTACTTAGCTTATGAGTATCTCAGGTGGAACCAGTATTTAAATCCAGGTTGTTTGGTTTAAGGCCCACTCTTAACTAGTACACTTTCCTGCTCCCATCAGTAAGCAGAATGTCCTTCGTCCTGGTTGGCATCCCAGGCTCCTGCCCCCAAGCCAGGCAGTCAGTGGCTCCTGGGAGTACTGTGAGCTCCTTACTGCTTGAATTGCTCTCAGTGCCTCTGTAGCATTCTGTTATCAGTCATTTCTTGAGTCCAACACCATGTCTTCTGAAGGCACAGATCAAGGGCACTGGCTATAGTTCTTGACCTGAGGGGACTCATCATGAGCTGGAACAGAAAGACAAGGGATAACAATGACACCCCCAGAAGAGCAGCTGTAGGGCAAGTCATTCTCTTTGTTTAACCCAGGGCCATGAGAACACAGGACTTATTAATAATTACCGTCTTTATATCCTCTGATTCTCATTTGCATGGGAGAGAATGGGCGAGAAAAGACTACAGGTAGGGAACAAAAAGGCTTTTGGCACTATCTTAAGCAGGACTTCATTTAAAAAAATGCAGTTTTATTGAGATATATACAATCAGGGGCTCACAGTATCATCACATAGTTAATCACCACATTCCATTTTTTTATCACACTTTTGTATATTCATCACCATGATCATTTTTAGAACATTTGCATCACTCCAGAGAAAGAAATAAAAAGTAAAAAAGAAAAACACACACATCCCATACTTCTTACCCCTCCCTCTCATTGACCACTAATATTACAATCTACCCAACTTTTTTTTTTACCCCTTATCCCATCCCCCTGCTATTGTTTAATTATTTTTATTTATTTATTATTAGTATTATTTAATTATTTTTAATTTAACTTATCCAGGAAAGATGAGTCATTTTTCCTGGATAAAGGGAGTATCAAGAAGGCCTTTTTTTTTTTTTTTTTTTTTTGCATGAGCAGGCACCAGGAATCGAACCTGGGTCTCTGGCATGTAAGGTGAGAATTCTGCTTTCTGAGCCATCGTGGCCCATCCAAGAAGGTTCATTTTTGATGGAGAGGAGAAACATAATGTTCTCCCTCAGTTAAGGGTTCTCTTTTTCCTGTAGGATTGAGTTATTTTCCATCTTCCTTTGAAGGACATGGAGAGCGGAAAAAACTGACTTTGAGCAAAAATTAACCTCTTGTTGTTTTCTGGAATAACAAAGGCTTCTGAGCTGGTAGCAGGGAATTGCAGAACTGAGAGGAACTTTAGATAACCCTGCTTCAGTACAGATTGGAGCAATGGTGAAGAAAACCACAGCTGCCATTAGATGATATTAGGCTGTCTTCTGAGGGACTTTTATATTTGGATTTTCATGGGTCTGTTTCAAGGCCTTCAGGGTTTTGGGGTGAAATCAACCCAGCAAATAAACTTGGGAAAGGTGATTTGACCAGTTCCCCCAAAAAACAATTAGGTTGCACTAACCAATCTCCTAAGATGTCTGTTTGTAAAGTCAGAAAGCCAATTTATTTATTTATGGTGGGGGTGTCATACCCTAGATACAATGCCTCCTTAGTGTCAGGAGGAAAATTGGAACTGACAAGACTTTGAATAGAGATGGAGAGGAAAAGAGGATTTGGGTATTCTCAAGGGATATTCTGTCAGATTTAATAAATGCCTTTCCTCACTCAAGAAAAGTTTCATTCTACAGAACCAGCAAGCCTACTGGATAGCCCTTGGGATGTCAGGGAAATGGTTACTCTTGCTTGTTTTTTTCTAGAGTCTTTGAGGGCCATCGAGATACTATTTGTGCCTGTCTCAACTCTGTGTATAGCTGGCCAGGTACCCAGGAGTCAGTCTGCCCACTGAGGTTAGGGGAGGGGTAAGCCCCACTAGAGGCCATGGGCCAATTATTTATACTTCTGGGAATGGCCTAAAATTCAGCTTCGCTTTCTTTTACTTCTCTCTTGTCTCAGATCCTCTCTTGTCTAGCTTATGAGCCTGAGGGGGAAGTGTGGTGCCCAGCCTAATGCTGGGGAGTTCTGAGCAGAGCTGGGAAATCACCTGCCCTGGATATTGTGAAGGGAAATTCTTGGATTAGGGTTAAAATTGTAAGGTTCTGTCAAAGTCTCAATCTATGAGCTTGAGTATCCCTGCCTTGTGATCCTATTTGAGAAGTTGGTTTCTCCTGAGGTCCTAATTTGTGCTTTTCTAACCTGATCCCATCTCCTGAAGCTTAGGTCGGCCTCTTCCATTTCTTGTGCTACCAATTTCACCAGTCCAATGAACAGAACTTTCTCTCTCCTTATCCATCATTTCCAGATTAACTTCCCTGAGTCTTCCTGTTGTTTTTTTCACTAGCCAGTTCTGACTCAAGAGCACCAAAAACCATGCTGGCAAAAACTGTTCTAAGAGCAAGAAATGGATAGTGATTTTTAACCTGTTTTGGATTGTGGACCCTTTTGAGAGTCTGATGAAAGAATTCCCCTCCCAAGTATTCTCATGTGCATGTACACACAGGCATAGCAATTTCAGCGGCCCACTGAAGGTTAGCAATGGAATCCTTAGGGTATATAGGATGCAGTTGAGTGCTTTTTAATGGGGAAAGTGAATCTCATTCACTGAATCAGGCCCATAAGGTCCAGTCTTCCTCTTTACTTTGAGAGTCTTCGTAGAGTGTTGTTCTAGTTTGCTAGCTGCTGGAATGCAATATACCAGAAACGGAATGGCTTTTAAAGGGGAATTTAATAAGTTTCTAGTTTACAGTTTTAAGGCCGAGAAAATGTCCCAATTAAAACAAATCTAAAGAAATGTCCAATCAAAGGCATCCAGGGAAAGATACCTTGGTTCAAGAAGGCCGATGAAGTTCAGGGTTTCTCTCTCAAGTGAGAAGGCGCTTGGCGAACACAGTCAGGGCTTCTCTCTCGGCTGGAAGGGCACATGGCGAATTTGGCATCATCTGCTAACTTTCTCTCCTGGCTTCTGGTTTCATGAAGCTCCCCGGGAGGCGTCTTCCTTCTTCATCTCCAAAGGTCGCTGGCTGGTGGACTCTCTACTTCGTAGTGTCACTCTCTCTGAATCTCTCATTCTCCAAAATGTTTCCTCTTTTATAGGACTTCAGAAACAAATCAAGACCCACTCAAATGGGTGGAGACATGTCATCCCTTAATCCAATTTAACAACCATTCTTAACTAAATCACATCAACCAGGGAGATGATCTCATTAGTTTCAAACATACAGCATTGAGTAGAGATTATTCTACCTTT
>PVIY010032911.1:0-28557 GCA_004026745.1 Myrmecophaga tridactyla
TCTTAGGTTAGCTAAAGATTTTTTTCAAAGAAATCATGTTTTCATTTATTTTCTCTATTCTTTTTGTTTTCTCTCTTTCATTATTTTTTACTCTACTTTTGATTTTTAGCTCCCTTCTGCTTTTTTGGGGAGTGGGGAGGGGTAATTTGATCGTCTTTTTAGCTTCTGAAGATGAAAGATTAGATTATAGATTGGAGGCTTATTATTATTATTATTATTATTACTATTATTATTATTATTATATAGGCACTTAAGGCTCTAAGTTTCCTGCTAAGTATTGATGTAAAACTTCTCAGAATTTTTGCTATATTGTATTTCATACAACTTTATATTTAAATTAGAATTACATAAGATAAAGATTTTTAAAAGCAAATCTAAAGCCAAAGAATGAAATTATTATTAAAAGTAATGAACCATGCACTCTTCCATGAATCCGAAAAAAGAGCCAAATAAAATACAGTAACTATGACCAAAGATTTAAAATGGAGTTGGGAGGCCATTCAGAAAATTCCTCTTATGCACATCTCAGCCAGTTCTCACAAATTCTCAAAGTATACAAACTGCAAAAGGACTGTATTTCTGAGGACATCTGGATGTTATGAACCAACTATAACAAAAAAAAGTTGCCTTAGTTCATTTATTAATTTAGTTCTCCCATTTCTTTTCACATCCACTTGATCCTACAGTCCCACTGCCTGTTTCAGCCAAAATTTTCAATGGTTTTAGATATTTGTTGAGCACCTCATACAAGTTGAATCCTATTATAAACTGTTTGTTCTAGTTTCTTAATCCAGGAATGTTCTTCATCTTTGTATCTACATGGAAGCCTACTTATCCAACACCTTCATCTCATCTCTTCAAGTACTTTTTTCCCCTTTATTCATAACTTTCTCTCTTTTGACCTGAAATTCAGTGCTTTGGATTTGCATTTCTCTTATAGTCACAATTGGAAAGACCATATCACAGATTGGAAAGTGCTCTGATTGAGTTTTGGAAATACATTTAGCTTCTGCCTTTATCACATTCTAGCTTTATCATTTGAGTCCACTTTATAATTTCTCTGAATATCAGTCTCTATCTGTAAAAATTCATTGAATGCCTCTCTTCTTGATTATTGAATTTGAAGTTACAATTCCTATGTCATGTTCTTTGCCCAAGCTAATTTCTCTACTTAAAATGTACTTTCTGATCCTGCTTCACCAGTCTTTGTCTGTTTTTTCTCACTATTTAAAGTTTAGCGTCAATGTTAGTCCAATTCATCCCTTAAGAATGGTTTGGTGTTTTCCTTTTTTTTTTTCTCCTTATTTTCTCTGGAATTAGCTGAGAATTTTTCTGATTATAATTATAAGGTCTGTGGTTATAATAGTCAGTGGGTATTCTTTTACACATTTCTCATGCTTATGTTCAGGAGTTTTAAACATGAAAGAGAATTGCTAGATTATAATTGTTAATATCTTTAATGCCTTTAGTTACTGTCAATTTAATTTTTAAAGTTTTCATACAATCAACAATTTCCATGCTCAGCAGCATTGTACATGTTTTCCAGATGTTAACATATTTGAAAATTTAGTGAATGTTGTGCATTAGAATTGTGTCTGAGTGTGATTTAATTTAATTGTCATGATGAATAATGAAAAAGAGCTTTTTCAATGTTTTCATTGGCCACTCAGCTTTCCTCTCTTTAAATAATGTAAATACATCTTTGCAATTTTTTTAAATCTACTTGGATGCTTGCATTTTCTTAGTGACTTATTAGAGACTTTGTGCATTCTGGGTGCTAATTTTTTGGTTGTTAATTGATTTGCAAAATGCTCTCCTTGATCAAGATAGTGGCTCATATTTTCAATGTATTTATGGTATTAATTATTAATGTATGCTGAAATATGTCTTTAAAATTTATGTTTTGTGGGGTGGGGTCTTATTTAGGAAATAATTTTCTCCTTTGTATTTTGTTCTTAAATTAACATTTGTAATCTAAAAGTTTATTTTTATGGATGATATATAAGGGTTTTGTTTTTCAATATAAATAGCTATATTGGGGCACCATTTATTAACTAGTTCATTCATTTTGATTGCATTGTTATACCATTTATAGTATATAACAAGTCTCTGTATAGCATGGATGTGTTTTTGAGTTTTTTTGTATGCTGTATGGCGGAGTCACATTTCATTATTTTTCCATGTGAGTATCCTGTTACTGCAGCACCATTTGTTGAATTTTTGTTTGCTTCTTATTTGTGTGTTTTGCTTATTTGTTGTTTTTTAGGAAGTGCATGAACCAGGAATCAAACCTGGGTCTCCCACATGGCAGGAGAGAGCTCTACCATTGAACTGCCATTGAACCCACCTCATGGATGTGTTTTGATGGTTTTTATTCTATTCCAACAATTCATTTTTCTTCTGCTATTCTAATATCAATCTCATTTAAAGGCTATATAGTTAATAATATTTGTTGATGTACAGTAACCCTCCCTCCAATTGTCTGTGTTGTCATCAAATTGTGCGTTTACTTTACTTTTCCATATGAATCTTAAGAACCACTTATCAAGAACCTGGGGAAAAAATACATGGGATTTGTTGGTTTTTCTTTTAATATATATACATGCATTTTTGAAAATTGACCTCTATATGATGTTGAAAACATGAATACATCAATCTAATATAGTTAGTCTCTTATATAGGCCTATATCATCTTTTATTTTTCCCAATGCTGTTTGGAAATATGTCTGAATATCAGAATAAGTTTTAACATCTCTAGTGACTGATACCTCAGCATTATTTTCATCGCTATCTGCATAAGATTTTATTTATTTATTTATTTATTTATTTATTATATGCTTTATGGTGGGGTCATATTTTATTCTTTTTCCATGTGAAAAGAATGTTATTTCTTTTCTGTTATTGCAGCACCATTTGTTGAACTTTTGTTTGTTTTTTTGCTTGTTTGTTTGTTTGTTTTGGGGGAAAGTGCATGGACTAGGAATCAAACCTGGGTCTCTCACATGGCAAGCGAGAATTCTACCACTGAACTACACTTGCACCCCTGATTTATTTTTATTTTATTTTCTAATTGACCACTACTAGTATATAGTAATATTATATAATAAAGACAGTTTTGTTTTTAGCAATACCCAGACATAGCTAAACTGTCAGGTTAAAATCACAATCTTCCAAACTGTCAAGTGTGCCCAAAACATCTTCATTCAACTGTAAGGAGCTAGGGTTCAACATGAAGTTAAGGAGAAGAAGCCACACAAGACCACTCTCATTTCTGACATCAAGAGCAAGTTTAGGGGTGTCCCAAAACCATAGTTGGGTTTGATGATTTATTAGAGAATCTCACAGAACTCATCGGAAGTTATTAGACTCATGGATATGTGTATCACTGGGAAGAGATAAAGAAAATCAGTCAAAGAAAAGGGAACATTGGACAGAGTCTGGGAAGGTTTCAAACATGAAGCTTCCCCTGTCTTCAAGACATAGTTGAGTTTTGGTCTTCATAGTTTTTACTGAGCTTTAGTGTGTCCGAATTACTGATTGATTTAGAACCATGTGGTTGATCTCAGTCTTTAGACTGACTGATACTTCTGACCTAAATTATATCTTGGTCTTTCTGCTGTGGTCAGCCCCCAGGGCAAAGATTTTTGCTTGTGGTTGACCCTTGACTGAGTCATTTTACAGCATAAAATATTTGGTGCGATCACAGGGATCCACTAAGAATAACAAAGTCACTCTTACCATTCAAGAAATACTTTTTTTCTTTTTTTAGGGGGTGCATGGTCCTGGAATCAAACCCGGGTCTCCCACATGAAAGACGAGCATTCTAACCACTAAACTACCCATGTACCCTTCATTCAGGAAATTCTTAGGAACTTGGAGGTTACCTCTCTGAGCCAGGGACAAAGGCTAGACCTCTCTTTGGGCAAAATCAAATATTTTACTATGCAAGTATTTAAAATCTTAAACCTGATGACAATTTATCTTTTCTTTTCATATTGGTTAGGATTTCTGATATATACTGAATGTATTAAGTAATGAAGATTTTGTTTCTGACTTGAAAGAAAAGCTTTCTAAAGTATATGATTCGTTTTATGCTTATTATATTTTAGAAAAATAATAATTTCATTATATTGAGGATTCTTTCCTTTTATTCCCAGCTAACTAAATTTTTTATGATAAATTCATATGGAAATATTGAATTTAATCATTTTTGATTCTAAGATAATTGGCATTTATCAAAATAATATATGTGGATATTCTTATTGCACACTGTGAGACATAATAAATTACTACCCTTGTCTCTTTCCATTCCTGAGTCTCACTGATGGAGAGAACAGATGTCATCTTTTAGTTTGCTTTTTATATCTGTTAGGTTGCAAGAAAGGCCTGGAGACAGACTGATCACAGGCAAAAGGATTTAGACACCAGCATGGTGGGGGTCTGAAGTCAGACTTCAGTCCCCTGGGGAGAGAAATTAAAGGATCTTTATACCTGAGGATCTGAGCAGGGTGAAAAGTTAAATGTTGCTGCAATCGTGCATGGCTGTAACAGCCAAAGGGTGGATGCAGCTATCAGAGGGTGGGTGTAGGATCAATTAGGAACTACGGTGTGGGAATATCCATTAAGGGCTAGCCATTATGAAACTGCTGTGTGGGAATATCTGTTAAGGGCTAGTCACATCATGGATGAAGGGATGTTGTCTAACCATATGTAGTTACTTCCAAAAAGAGTTTATGGCTAATTCCTGATTAAAAGAAAATAATATATTAATTTATGTCTATGAGATGCAAAATTAGCTCAGTTGGAGCACTTTCCAAACCCAAAGCACAACATCCTTCGCTATATCTTCCAGATATAGTCTGTCCACCCAGAAGAAACAAACTGATCTGCAAGGCAACAAAGACATTTATTTGGTCTTAGAATTATAATTTGGGGGAGCAGAGATTCAAGAAGCAACCCAAATTATATCTCTTCTTGGGTCTTCTAGGCAAGGGTTTTTATAGAGAAAGATTATATAAATTGTTTGTGATTGGTAGGTGTTCAGGGTACTTCAAATAACCCCCAGATTAGACAATTTACTGATTTTTTTATGTTTTGTTTATATTGTCCAAATGTCCTTAGGGTTTTGAGGAACATTGCTGTTTGAGGCTTTGCGTACTTAGGCAGTTTGTCATATCTTGGCTGAGAGATGCAAAAGAGTAACCTCCCTAATGGATTCTCAACTTGATTTTCAATCTCTTAGCCATAGTAACTCTATTTTGTTTTATTTCTTTATGCAATTCAGGACATAATCTTAGGCTATATTACTATTCAAGGCTTACAATAACAATCTATGAATCTATGTCTAACATTGTTCAAAGTGACACCATGTTATACAGTATGATAGCATTTCCTTTATTTTATGAGTTCTTTTTTGCCATATCAGTCAATACATGTTTTTGAATTGTTTAGTTTTTTTTATGCATATGAATAATTTTCTCTGAAAAATTTCTGACAAAAATTCTCTAAATATAATGCTATAGATTTGTGGAAAAGATTGAAAGAGTAAATACACCCTAGCTTTTTGCTAGATATAAACAGGAACCCTACTTGCAACAGATTCGGAAAGCAGAGTGAGACAGAAGCCATTTTCTTGATGCTAATTCTGTTGGAAACTTTAGTATTTGCCAATACCTATAGTATTGGCAACATAGCAGCAACAGCATTTTCTTATCAGAATCACGATAGTGGTTATATGAGCCTTTGACCTCAATATGCTGCAAGTGGCCCCATTATTTCCACCACTCTGCCTTTTGTGTTAGTGTCTAATTCAATTTGGTTCTTAATTTCCAGAAGATTTCTGTTTCTTGATTTGAACACTGGTGATTAAGTATCCACGAAATAGAGTTGTCCCTCACTGCCCTTTTCCAAACCCATCCCTCCCTACCTCCTCTGCTCAGTATTCTGATCCATTCTTCCTAAAGTACTTCATCTTACAATTTCTCTCTGGGCCAGTTAAACAGTTTTCATTGCAGACCATTCTACAAATCAGGACAAACATTTCTGCCACTCTTCTCTTTTTGGTTGCTTGTTTACTACAAACATGTCACCTTCTTACTTATGCCCCTTCCTTTTTTTTAAAATTGAAATACAAGATTGAGTAGCTCCATTAATGTTTATGTATTGACCTTTCCAGATATTGGCATGTGATTTTTTATTGTTGTTATTTTATGTTGTGTTTACTGGTTCTCATCTTCTTAAATAAATTATTGAGAATTGTGTTTCTATATTTTGAGTGACAATATAAAAGACTGTGAATGTGTCCTCATGATAACTTTGAAAAGAGAGCTAAGCTTTATCTTATGAAATATTATTTATGATGGTGGTATTTTATAAACTATGTTTAAAAAATAATACATTTTGTTTTCATAGTCAAATAAGGTTGAACAATGTCCTTTTCAGAGGTGCTCAATGCATATGTGCAAGTTTAAAGCTCTAATTAGTCCACGGCAAGTCCATTTATTTAACGTAACTTTAACCTAACCATTGTTTTCTAAACCTATTTTAACTCATATTATTTTGTCTCAACAATTGTTATATTCATTCAAATTGAATTCAATACTATTGTTAAACACTTAATTTATGATGAATAAATATATATACTACAACAGAGGAAAAAAAGACAGGAAAGGGTCAGCACTCTCAAGCAATCATAATTAAAATGGGTATTTTCTCTATTACAAATTTCATAAAGCATGAATATGTGATCACGTGTCATGACCATGAATTGCGGGACCTCTGAATGTGGATATCACCAGGGTGCAATGTTATATTGGCAATAAGATGTATGTAAAATAAACTGCAACTATATACCCTATTTATTGAAAAGAACAGCACAAATTAGATTATAACATACTAATGAAGTATCTAATCCTTATATATATGCAAATTTAAGAGACCAAAACTTAGAAAATCATTCTAAGGCATTAGGGTTAGAAATCATTAAAATGGATATAAGATAGTGATATTGCTATATTATTTTTACATAAAAAAGTATGAAAGCTAAACAAATTAAATAATCAGATCTTGAATTGCCAAATGTGAGAGGGAAGAAAGGAACCAAGGTATAGAAATGAGACATCAAAAACTACGTTTTGATGATTTCCTTATTCCACCTGTTGTGAAGTATAACTCAATTCAGTTGGTGAGCCACTGTATGGCATAATAATTAGTCTGTCTTTCCATGTTGACTTGTTATTCTCTCATGACTTTAAAAAACATCTACACCACATAAGATTTCTGCAATTGTCTTTTCTTTTCTTTTACTGCATTTTTACACTATTATGGATTTTCTCTTAATTATTTCATTAAATGAAGATTTCACTCCTTCAGTTATGAAAATAAAATAATTAATACCAGTTAGCCCTGTCACTGATGGTTATGGGTTGAATCGTGTGCCCCAAAATGATATATTCCAGACCTGTGAATATGAATTTATTTGTAAATAGGATCTTTGAGGTTGTTTTAGGTAAGATGAAAACAAGCCAGGATGGGTTGTAATCCAGCGTGACTAGTGTCCTTATGTGGAGAGGAAATTTGGACAAAGAGAAAGAGTAAGAGAGAGAGAGAGAATGTGATAGAGTGGTAGCCTTGTAACAGAGGCAAAGAATGAGTTTCAGATTGCTGGCAAGCCACATCTAGTACCTTACAGACTATACAGGAAGCAAGATCCTGCTGACTCAATGATTTTGGATTGCTAGCTTCCAGAACTGTAAGACATAAATTTCTGTTGTTTAAACTTAGCAGCTTATTGTACAATGTTATAGCAGCCTTGTAAAACTAAGAAACTGACCAATCTGAATGATTCAGGCCACAACACTGAGCAGGAACTTAGAGGACTCTGGTGTATCAGTTGCTAATATATTGTTGTTGAACCATGGAGAGGTCTGAAGGATACTTAGAAGAAGTTGGAAGTGTCCAGGCAATTGAAGCTGAAACAATTACCTATCTGGTACAAATCTCAATATTTTTTACTGGTTGTTACCTGCTGCTCAGCAATCTTACTTATACCTTAGAGACTGTTACTTTAACATCCACTTGTCTTGCCTGAAATGTTAAAAATCACCTTAGGGTTCAATTTAGATCCAGATGTTCAATGTCCACAATGGTTTATTTGCAATCACTGGTGGTAATTTTGCAATGGGAAAAATATATAATCTGAAAGCAAAATGATTAAGGATATCTACAGAAATTAACGTGTAGAACTTGAATAAATGATATGGTCTATAGATGCCTAGAAAATAATTTTTATTATTAACAATATGAAAGTCAGGCTTATCAGGCTAATTTGTTATAGTAATACCAATACAAAATTAAAATGATACTGATATTGGGAATATAGACTACAAAGCAACTATTATTTTATTTGTTGATGCATAATTCTATTGAAGCCACCTTGATATTCATATATATGGTTGAAACATGGTTATTAAAATTTTGTTTTCAAGTTATGAAAGTCTTATATTTGTAAAAAAGAAAAAAAAATCAGGAGCATATCGTACGACACGCATTGCCTATTCTACTGATTGTAAACTAATGTTTATTTCATAACAGTTTTCTCTCAGTATGGCAGAAATAAACTAGGTAACTGTAGAAAAAAAGCAGTAATTTATACTAGGAACATAAGCAATTTCCTAAATTAATAAGGAAAGGATAGTGATGGAGAGATAGATGTGAAATGGATAATATTAGCATTTCACTGAATTTTCTATAAAAAAGACACAGCAAAAATTAGAAAACCAAAGTTATAATTACATGAATAAGATGTGTAATTATCTTATAAATAAATATAACACTCCATATAGCAGGCTGAATAATGGCTCCAAAGATATCCATACTTTAATCTCTGGAAATTGTGAACATTTATTTATATGGTGTGTTGGTTTGAAAGGATTATATACAGTAGAAAAGCCATGTTTTAATCCTTACACACCATGTGGAGGCAGCCTTTCTTTTAATTCCCATTCAGTACTTTAGGTTGGAGACTTGATTAGAGTATCTCCATGGAGATGTGACTCACCTGATTGTGGGTATTAATTAGAGGGAGATGTGACTCCACTTACTCCATGTGGGTCTTGATTAGTTTACTTGAATCCTTTAAAAGTGGAAGCATGTTGCAGAAAGCTTCAGAATGACGGTTGTCTCGAGAGAGCCATGAGAATCATGAGACCCATGCAGTCAGAGACCTTTGGAGACAAAGAAGAATGCCTCTGGGGGAGCGTCATGAAACAAAACGCCAAGGGAAAACTAGCAGATGTCACCATATTTGCCATGTGCCTTTCTAGTTGAGATAGAAACCCTGAAAGTCATTGGCTTTCTTGAACCAACATATCTTTCCCTGATGGCTTAGATTGGACATTTTCATAGCCTTGCTTTAATTGGGACATTTTCATAGGCTTAGAACTATAAACTTGCAACTTATTAAATTCCCCCTTTTTAAAAGCCACCTGGTTTCTGGTATATTGAATTACAGCAGCTAGTAAACGAGAACATCAAAAAGAGGAATTTAATGAGTTGCTAGTTTACAATTCCTAATGCCGAGACAATGTCCCAATTAAAACAAGGCTGTAGAAATGTCCAATCAAAGGCATCCAGGGAAAGATACCTTGGTTCAAGAAAGCTGATGAAGTTCAGGGTTTCTCTCTCAAGTGGAAGGGCACATGGCAAACACAGTCAGAGTTTCTCTTTCATCTGGAAAGGCACATGATGAACACGGTCAGGGTTCCTCTCTCATCTGGAAGGGCACTTGGCAAACACAGCGTCATCTGCTAGCTTCTTGTCCTGGCTTTCTGTTTCATGAAGCTCCCAGGGAAGCATTTTCCTTCTTCATCTCCGAAGGTCACTGGCTGGTGGTCTGTGCTTCTTCTGGCTATGTTGTTCTGCTCTGTTCTCTCTGAATCTCTTTCTTTCTCCAAAATGTTTCCTCTTTCATAGGATTTATACGCCTCCAGCTAATCCAGCTTAACAACCACTCTTGATTAAATCACATCTCTATGGAGATGATCTAATTACAGTTTCAAACATTCAGTGCTGAATAGGGATTAGAAGAAATAGCTACCTTTGCAAAATGGGATTAGGATTAAAACATGGCTTTTCTAGGGTACATACATCCTTTCAAACCAGCACACTAGAACATGTAGCAAAAAGGATTTTTCAGGCATAATTAAGTTTCTTAAGAAGATGAGGCTGTCCTGTATTAATAGGTGGGCCCAAAATATAATCACAAGTGATGTTGTAAAAGGAAAACATATTCTACATCATCTAGCTCCAGCCTGCATTGCGCTGGAGGCCCTGGGGGTGGCCTGAAGTCCCTGCCCTATGGAGGTCCAGAATCCACACTGTGACTACACCCTGGCACTGTCCAAATAGGCAGTGTAAACTTGCCCTGCCCTCCTGATGTCCCTATGACAGTGATAGCCTCTCCCAGTCTGGACCCCTGCTGTCTTCCAGGACAGAAACCCTGAACTTCATCAGCCTTCTTGAACCTGCACAGATCTTCAGTTGGTGGTTTCCCGATGCTGGGAAAGGCCTCTAGTTGACTTGAGGGCCCAGAAGCTGGGTCTGAGTAGAATCAAGCTCAGTGATACCTTCAGGCCTTGGAGCCCTGCAGCTCTAGGCTTTGGGGTAACCAACTCATCCCAACAGCTGTGGGTAAAGGCTTTACAGACCTGGAAGGTGAGAGGAGCCCTGGAGGCCAATGGGTAGAATGGTTAGCAGGCCATCAGATGGGTGGAATGGTTAGTGGGCTACCAGACCTTGTTTGAAAGAAAAGAAGAGAAAAATGAGAGAGAAATAGTAGAATAACATGCCACATTTGTCCATGAGAAGTACCCATCATCCTTTGGGAAGATTTACTGGCCATTTATAGAAGGCTTGTGTATATAATAAGAAAAAGCTGCTCTCAATTCTTCTCCCAGTCTAAAACTTTTGCCACATCTAGTCTCTCTAGATGTAAAGAGGTTGCTGACATATGATGGACTTAGGAAAGTCCATTTGTGAGGAAAAAAAAGAAATATCTTCAGGAAATGACTTTGAAATGAAATTTAGATTGTCTCTGAAAGTGACACTGGAAGCAACACACATCCACCCTTATTCTGTGGGTTAAAGGACATGGAGCAAAGGGTTAAAAGGAGAAAGAGAAGAAGGTTGTATGCCAGATTGGTCATACTTAAAAGCTGTTTCTCTTTATAAGCATTGTTCTGTGTTTGTATTTTATTCCTCACTACAGTATCTGTGGTTGACAATGGGAAGTAGTTTTGAAATATCTCTTCTTCCTAGATGTTCTGAAGTGCCTGACATACATTAATAGTACAGGTAGTAAAAGAACCCATTTTGTAATTATTTTTTGTTAAAATTCTTATGAAATATTGTGTGTGGGGGGTGGTTAGACCACCTCTCTGAGTAGTACAAATTATGTGTACACATTTGGGGGAGGAAGGAGAAGAACATGCAGAAGGCTCTATGCTATTGTGTTTATAATGAGGTAAGGTTAACCATTGCACCTATGCTTGTTCATTTGGTTTTACTCTCTGAGAATATAGTGTATATAATGGATGAACACATGCTACTTTACATCTAGTATTCTAGATGTTAAAGAGACTGCCAGTGCAAGACAAAAATATTGTTAGTAAACTAAAACATGTTGTATATTTTGTATTAAAATTCTTAGGAAAGATTGTCACCTGAAATTTTGGCATTATAACCCTCAGGGTTAGTGAAGGAGGGATAAAAAGGAAGGGTTCTAGACTTTAATGTTCGTATCTAGAAGATTATTGTTACATGTGTGTAGCTTGCTAAAGACTGCTTGGTACGTAGTGAACAAACTAAGTCCTTATTTGAAACATCTATTCTTTCTAGATGCCTAGAAATACACAACATATGTTAAAAGTAGAGAATGTAAAATAATTTAAATGTTTTTCCTATTAATGCATGGGAATGCCATTGTTAAAATAGATGTCTTGGAGCAATATGCTAAGGGGATTGTGGTGGGGGCAAGGAAGGAAAGCAGAGAGAAGTGTTCTTTGCACATGAGCTGTTAGACAAATTCAGATGGTCGGGTCATTGTTTTATGTAGGCATTTTGCTTATTGCTGTGCATCAATGTCTAAGTCTTACTGTCCAAAATATATTAAAAATAGAGATAGAGCAATAATCCCTACAGAAATGTCTTTCTGTTAGTTTATAGGAAAGACTGTCTTCCAGGAGGGAGTGACCTTTGGTAATCCACATCTAGAAACTATGTATATTTCTGTACTTAGCCACTGAAATTGTGGAAGTGAAAAAAGAGAAAGAGCATAGGGAGGGGCTCTTTGCTAGTATCTCTATATCTAGAAGACAGTTTTAGATTATAACTACAGCTCTATGTGCATTTTTTGTAACATGCCTGTATTTACTATAGATAAAATTCTTTATTTCACATCCTGGCCTTTTAGATATCTTGAGGTATCAATGTACTATAAAAAATAGAGCTAGCAAAGTAATGAATTTATAAATATCCTTTTGTTAATAGAATAGAAGCATCTTTGACATGAAATTGATAAACCTCCTCTGAGTAGTACACATCAGAACTTGTTGGCTGCAGAGGGGCAGGAGAAAGTACAAGGGGAGGGATGTATGCAGATGTGTTTATAGTTTCATTTTTGTGTATGGGCTGAGTAGGGGGGCCACTTTTCATTCTTTTTCCATCTGAATATCCTGTTATCACAGTATCATTTGTTGATGTTTTTTGAGTACATAGGCCCAGGAATGGAGTCCAGATCTCTTTCATGGCAAGCAAGAATTCTACCACTGAACTACCTGTGCACTCCTCACATTTCCATTTTGATGTAAACATTACATGTGCACATCTCATGACTGTACCTTAGGAAAATGTTTGTAAATAACCCAGAAAACATACCTTGCTATTATTTTGAGATAGATCTGACAATCAGTTCTCTTAGATGCATCATACTTTTCCTACTTTTGCTTTGTGTCTAATTTTAAATTGAGCAAGAAGGGAATGCAGTATTTGTAACTATGCCTATATTTATAGAGGCCTTTTGTCATTTTTGTCTTCTATGAAACTGTTGTCCCCAAGAAAGGCAGACTTTTTACCCCCTGATTGAGTTGGTGACACGTATTCTTGGTTATCACGACACTTAGGGTTTTGGGACTTTGAATTGGGAAATATTCATGAAAAAGCATGATACTTCCTGTGTGATCTCATACAAATGTATGTTCATTGCATGTAGACACAAAAAGGACCTAGAAGGATATGTCAAACTGTAAACTTCTTGTGATTCTGGATGACGTTTGTGTTATTTACTTCTTGTGCTTTTCAGTTTTCTATATTGCACAATTAAAAGTTTTTTTAAAAATGAATGTTATTTTTAAAACCTGAAAAAAATAAAGCAAAGGAAGCAAGAAATGGAAGTGGGAGGTTGGAGTTTTTCGAAGAAGAGGTCTTAAGCCAAGGAATGGCAGTAGCCTCTGAACACTAGAAAAGGCAAGGAAGTTCTTTAGCACCTCTAGAAAGCAGCAGCACCACTCGCACCTTGACTTTAACTCAGTTTAACTTATTTCAGACTTCTGGCTTCCAGAACTGTGTTGTTTTAAGTCACAAAATTTGTAGTAACTCATTACAGCAATTTTAGGAAAATAATATGTTGCATAATAATGTGTTCCCACAAACCTCAAAATAGGAGTGGGTAAGGACCAACTATTAGCAGCCTCAGAAACCTCATAGTATCAGTATCTGTGCTGGAACAAAGGGGCAATGGCAAAGAAACCTGTTACAGTCCCTACATCTGCTCACATATTTGGTCACACACTCCAGAAAAATTAGAGAGCATTGGCAGGAACAAAATAGGACCATCATAGGCTAAAGAGAGTGCCTAGAAACCACAAGATCTCTTGGAGTTTGAGCCATCTCAGAATCTAATTAGCCAGCCAAAGTCTTATTAAAAGATAAAGCCCTATACTGAGGAGAAACTGCTAGAGTGAAATCCAAACTGAGCAAGACAAATAATAGATGCAATGGAAAGAGCAGCGTCAGTTAAAAAGAGGAAGATATCAGAAAGTAAGAAATCGTATGTTTATGATTATGTGAAAAAAAAACTAATAGAGACCTGGAACAAAATTTATATGACTATCTGGAAAATATGAACACTGGCTGTTTAAGGATATTGAGAGTTTGTGAGAATTGCCTATATAATCCTCTTTAGTACATATCCTGAAACATTTAGAATAAATGTGATGTCTGAAATTTACATCAAAGTAATCTGGTGCTAGACTGGTGATGGTGGGCAACTGTTAAGTAGGAGGAACAGAGGAACTGTGGCCATGAGTTCATCACTCTTCAGCTCGTGAAGCTTCATTATACTATTCATTCTGTTTGAATGTTTTTCATTTTTTAAATATTCATCATGAAAATTAAAAGATACCATTTTCAAAACAGTACACAATTTTCCTTGAAAACTGTAATTAATTCACTGAAGCTTTTTTCTTATAAATTAATTACTTTTCAAGAGATTAAGATATTGGCTATCTCCTTTTGCTAAAAGCAGCTTTGGTGCTGATTATTCTATTTCTACTAAGTCACATGTTACCATGGCAAACCAAAATGTCATGATAATGCTCAACCTTAGAATGAATAATAAAAGAAGCAGATCTCTCCATAGAAGAACAACTGCACTCAGTTTAAAATGCTTGGATGAAAAAATAAGATCTTGTCTACATGATGTCAAAACATGCAATCTAGGAAACTAGCTTATTATTTTCTTCTTTAAGACACCAAATTAAAAAATGAAATGAAACTGTGGTTAGTAAGATAATCTAAAACCAAATAGCTCTTTTATTGTGCTGTATTTTGATTTCTTAACCTATTTTCCTAAAATTTGTTAAGATATTTAAAAATTATTACCATATAATTGATACCAAAAGGGATGTATAAAATTGGGAATTGAAAATAACTAACACTTGTAATTGACTTAGTACAATTACTGAAGTATTTTGAAGGTGAATAAAATTAAGTCTCAGAAGCAAAGTATTACCTTAAATTGTTCTAGAAGATAAACTGAAACCTCTTTTTACTTAATGTTCATGGATAATGTCAATCAAAATGTGGTGTAGAAGGACATTTTGTTACATCAAAGCAGTTTATAAAACAAAAAGAACTCTGTTTAAGTGGGTTTGTACTGTTACTGAATTCTCAAATGCTTTGTTCATATGACCATTATTATGTTTTTAAATCTGGCTTTATTGTGGTTAGTTAATTTAAATTTGCACTATCTGAAAGTGTGGTTAATTAAATCAAGTACAGAAATTCAAAGACTGCTTTGAAATGTAGATGTTGGAAAATTATAGGTGACATTTTCCTCAAAATTTGTAAAGGAAATTTACCCTTACTGTTTTCTGTAAAAATATATGTATATATATTATTGCTTGTATTAGTTAAGGTTCTCTAGAGAAGCAGAATGAACAGGAAATATTCGTAAATATAAAATTTATAAAAGTGTCTCACATAACCATGGGAACATAGAGTCCAAAATCCTCAGGGCAGGCTGTGAAGCTGACGACTCCAACGGAGAGCCTGGATGAACTCCACAGGAGAGGCTCGCCAGCCGAAGCAAGAAGAGAGCCTGTCTCTTCTGAATCCTCCTTAAAAGGCTTCCAGTGATTCGATTGGGCATCATTCATTGCAGAAGACACTCCCCTTGGCTGATTACAAATGGAATCTGCTGTGGGTGCAGCCAACGTGATCATGATTTAATTTTATGAAATGTTCTCATAGCAACAGCCAGGCCAGCATGTTATGCATAATTTTTGTTTTCCTTATTCTCTCCTATTTTCCCCAATTTTTCTTCCCTGAAGGTATATTTATATTATTTCTAAAAAGTGAATTTGAAAGAAAAATATAGTATGAATCTAGAAATTGAAATAGTTCTACTTTTTGCTTATCTCATTGAAAAGCTTGTTCTTGCTTATACCCCAACAAATGTTTTCTTTTATTTTTATTTTATCAGTGCTAAAATGTTTGGAATTAGTGGCTGAAACCATTTCAATGGGAAAATATCAAGTTTCTGAAATATTTCAAGGCACTCCTTGAATTTGGAAAACCTAACATTTCCACAAATCTGATGATATATTCCATCGACAGATAATTAGCTAGGGGCAAACTCATTCACACACTTTCAAGAATAATGTTTATACTTTAAAACAAATAAAGAAAAATATGATTTTCAAAAGCAAAAATCATCTAGAAGATAATTATTTTGAAAAAAAGCAAATTACTTTGGAATAAAGTCTCCAAATGCCATTATCTAATATCTTTTTAATCTTTTGAGGGAATTCAGTACATGCAATAGCCCTTTTTTTATTCATTTATTCATTTATTTAACAGCTACTTACTGATTATCTAGTATATGCCAGTCATTGTGAGAAAAGTGTGAGAAAATGATGACAGTATAAAATCCTCCCAGAGCTCTTTGTCTGGTGGGAAACACAAATAAGTAGTTTTTCTTTTAAAATGCAGGGAGAAAATTGTTGTAAAAAGAATTACACACTACTGTTCTTTTTTTTTTTTTGACAGAAACTTAGACAAAGTGAAATCAAAGCTGACATGTAAGAATAAGTTGAAATTAGCCTAAAAATGATATTATGTGCTTGTGTTTCGTGTGGCTGTGCCTGTGTGGGTACATGCATGTTCATGTATAGATGAGAGGTGGAAATGTCAAAATCAAGAAGCAGCATGTGCAAAAGATTATAAACAAAAGATGTTTCTGTCAAGACTGATAGCATTATTCTAGAAAAGTCTATTGTATTTCTTTTTGGTACTTACAACTTTGTAGTCAGTTGCCATATAGGGAAAAAATTATCTCCCTGAAATATGAATATACTGAATTTGTTTGATCTTAAATCTCACTTAGTGCCCATCTAGTTTTCTGAAAATGACCACAAAAATATTTCCTAACCCGCGAGCTTTTCTGTAACGTGACTTTGCCACTTACCCATCAAGAGCTGATTTCTATTTCTCTGTCCTTTTGAATTAGTGCAGAATCTATAACTGCTTTGCCATTGGAAAGTGGGGAAGAGATGCCATGCTAGCTCTGGGCTTAGCCCTTAACTAGCCTGGCAGCTTCTACTTCCTGTTCATGCTGACACTTGCTGTGTGAGAAGGTCATTTAACCATAGTGATGACTTTATGTCATGTGGAAAAGCCCTGGATAATGAGACAGTATGTGCAGAGTTTCAGAGAGAGAGAGGGGCCAAGGAGCCAAATGAGTATAGCAGCCATTCTAAGAATTAAATCTCCTGTCTCAGATACCCCAGCAGACACAGTGTGCATCAAAAACTACCTGTCCAGTCAAACCATCCCATATTCCTGATCCATAGCATTTTGAAGAAAACACTGTTTTGTTTAAAGGTTTGAGATGGTTTCTATGTAGTAATAAACAAGCAAAATAAACTACTTGCTATATAAAGAAGAACTTTGGAATTTACCACCTGGCAATATAAAAAGAATGATAACTTTTCCAAGCTATTTGAAAAAGAATAATAATTACAATGGTTAAGATTTATTAAAGGCTCATCCTGTGTCAAAATAAAATATTTGAGTGTTAATTTCACTTATTTGTTGTAGTCATTCAAAAAGTAGGTCTTTAGAACAATTGAAACACAGGAAGCCCGGAATAAGAATGAGGGCCTTCATTCCTATATAGATTATTATAATACCTGAATACATCCTAGAGTATATTAAGCAGAAAATCAAAAAATATTGGAAAAGTAACTTGAGGGATGGAAGAAAGAATATGGAACTACTAAACCTGACCATCAGGTAATGTCCTGGTACTGTGTCAAACTTTAGGGACACCCAAATCAATAGGCCATGCCCTCGATCATGAGGCTTACTCTTGCGAAGCTTATGTAGGTAGCAGAGAAGCTTAGACTACCAATAGGTATGCCTGAGAGTTACTTCTGGAGGACCTCTTTGTTGCTCAGATGTGGCCTCACTCTCTCTAAGCTCAACTCTGCAAGTGAAGTCTTTGCCTCACCCCTATGTGGAACATGACATCCAGGGATGAAAGTCTCCCTGGTAACATGGGAGATGACTCCCAGGGATGAATCTGGCCCTGGCACCATGGCATCAACAATTCCATCCTCACCAAAAGGGGGGAAGAAGTATAGCTAATTCAGTATCAGTGGTGGAGAGAGTTCAAATAGAGCTTAGAGATTACTCTGGAGGTTGCTGTTATACAAGCCTCAGTTTGACCTTGCTACCTAGCATAACCTGCCAAACCCCAACCAGGAACATTCCAGCCAATCCTAAAGAACACCTAAGGCAATATATAACATTCCACAAGGGTTTCATGCACTAGAATAACTTTCCAGAAACCTGCAGCCTCCAAATGTGTCCCTGGTCCAGATCAGTCCTGAAACCTAGAGGGTCCAGCCTCTCCAGAACATCAGAGAGTTCTATCTCCCTACCCAATAGTAGTGACAGACCCTTCCAATATGAAAAAGTTAGTATGGGTATAGCCCAAGTACCTCTAAAGAGAGGGATGGAAAGATCAAAAGTGATGGTGGAGTTATACAGAGAAGATAGGATTTAGTAAATGAATATGATTGCTGAATCATTAAATTGGTTTCTCTTTTAGTCTCCAGTATCTTAGAACAGCTAGAAGTAAAAACTGAAAATTGTGGCGTTATAACCCATGTCAAACTCTGAAATTTGTTCTACAACTAATTGTGGCGCTGTGCTTTGAAATGTATAGCTTTTTGTATATATGTTATTTTTCACACAGAAAAAAAGAAGGAAAAATATCGATTGTGATGATAAAAAACTATTTAAGCCCTCTAGCCTCCTATATTCTGGAATAGCTAGAAGGAAAAATCTGAGGATCTTATAGTAGCCAAAGACAAACACTAGGATTTGTCCTGTAACTACTTGTTGAGGAGTGCTTTGAAAACTATTGCTTTTTTATTTCTTTGCTTTGTATATATGTTATATGACAAAATAAAAAGTTAAAAAAAATTTTGTAAAGTAGGGGATCATTGATATTTTGTGAGAATTGTGACCAGCTATTTAATTATTTGTTTCAAAGGATGAGGTGCTTGTATGACAAATAATGGAATGTTTAATTCTATATAAATTATACAGAATATATGCAATATGAAATATTCCAGGGGTCATTTCTAGTTCTCTCCTGGATCCATCTCCATTATTTCTGAATGTGTTAGGCATACTAGAGAACACCCATGAACATCTACATGTCAGTCAAACTTTATTTTTTCAGTCTTCACTCAGAAATAATTGACTATTATTTGGATAATTTCTGCCCATGAAAGAGCATTTTTGTTCCTTTACCATTCTTTTTGATAATATGGCTTTGTTTGTAGGGTTTGAGTATGCACTTTAATATAAAGAAATAAAGCTTCCAAATTGAGGGAAAGGGTAGATATCAGCTGAAACCTACAGGATCATGCAGTTGAGTGTGTATAAGGACTGTAATGCAAAACAGCATATGTAAAGCATAGATGCTTTTAGTTGAAAAGAGATTTAAATCACCTATTCCAATAAATTTTTTATAGCCAAAGGGAGTTGGCCCTACTATCCTTCTCAAACTGTGTCTACTGATTGACTGTAAATTGGCCTATCAGTGATATACACATCCACAAGCTACTTTCTCAGTATCAACCCACTGCCAATTCCCTCTCTTTTATATTTGAAATTCATGTAGGATATTTTCTAGTACCTTAAAAACATGCTCTAAATTTCTTTCTGCTCATAAAAGTTTCATGCTCATAAAATAGGAGAAATATATAGGGGAGTAAGGAAATCATGTCTTATTCTTGATTTTATTTTTTCCTTACCCAACAATTTCTTTTAATAGAATTTAGGAATATTTGATATTACTCCTCTACTAATCGGATACTATTGGCATTTGAGGGATTCTTTGGAATGTACGTGGCTAGACCACTGTGACTTAACTTCAGCAAAAAAATCACGGCATGTTTGCTCTAGTTTGAAACTGTTATGTACCACAGAAAAGGCATGTTCTTTTAATTCTAGTTCAATCTTTGTCAGAGAAAGCCTATTGTAGGATGGGATCTTTTTCAGATTGTTTCCATGTTAGTGTGACCTACATCCAAAGATGTGGTGTGACCGTTGGGTTAGATTATTTCCATGAACTTGTGGCCCTGACCATTCCAGGTGAGCCTTGATTTGTTTACTGACATCCTTTAAAAAGCTTGCAGAGAGAGAAAGATTTCAGAAGTAACATGGAGAACAGAAATGAAACAAAGACACAGACATTTAGAGATGCTATGCTAATAAATGCAATCCAGAGTTTGCCTTGGAAAAAGCTAAGTGACGACCCACAGACACTTAGAGACAAAGTCATTGGAATCAGCTCTTTGAAAACAGAAACCAGGAGAGAAGGACAGCAAATGGCACCAGGTACCTTTCCATGTGACAGAGAAACCCTGGACAACATCAACCTTTGCTTCAAAGTTAAGGTATCTTTATCTGGATGTCTTAGTTTGAGCATTTTCATAGCCTTAGAACTGTAAACTTGTAACTTAATAAATAACCTTTGTAAAAGCCAATCCACTTCTGATATATTGCATTCTGGTAGCTTTAGCAAATTGGAACAACATGTTTTCACAACTTCATCCCCAAAACACCCTCCAGGGCCATCTTACTCTTTCTCATTAGTTGAATTTAATTTTTACATTAGGGATATCTCAGCTTCATGTGAGCAAAGATCCCATAAGTATTTTGTATTTGTATTTCATTCTTTCCTTCTTCCTTATTTTTAAATTCAGAGGACACTCTATCTTTACAAAGTATCAACCCACTGCCTATTCCCTCTCTTTTATATTTCAAATTCCTGTAGAATATTTTCTAGTACCTTAAAAACATGCTCTAAATTTTGCATCTTAAAACAAATAAAATTTCCCTTGACTATGACTTTCCCTTCATGACTAGACTGTTTATTTCCACTAAAGCATTAATACAAGTTTTTCCTTCCTTCCTTTAGTTCAAACTCATGCCTAAACCCACTTCAATCTAGTTATTTCTGAAACGACTCTGGCCAATGGTACTTTCCTAATTACTAAGATTTATGAACTCACTTTAAGTTTCATCTTACTTGATCTGTGAGTCGTTTCACAGTGTTAATAGTTTAATGACTTTTTTTTCCTTCTCTTCCTTTCCTATGAAATATCATATATTTTAGCTTTCTCTGATTCTCCCTCTGTATTCTTTGTGGTCTCTCCCCCAAACCCATAACTTGAAAAACAAGTTAAAACAAAAGCATCAGGACCTCTGCTTTCAGGATGTGATGGAACTTAGGAGATGTATGTAGAAATATCTCCCGATTGGATAAAATTAAGAATCTTTAAAATAGTATATGAAATTCTCTTTGATTTTGCCTCAAAGCCTGCATCTTTCCATACATTGTTTATCACTGTATATTATATTTATATTAAAGTTCTGAATTGTTTATTCCTGGTACCTTAACAATGTTCTCTTTTTCATTAGTTTGGAATTCTTTCTCCACTCAAATTTCAAGTTTAACACAACATACCTCTTCTTTTTTGGCATGACTATTTTGAACATTGTCCCTCTCTGTAGAATCTGTGAACCTATTGAGCCCATAAGTTATACCTTCTCTCTCATGCATTATCAATTTATTCTTGTCCACTAGAACAATACAGTATTATAAAAACCTGCTCTAGATATTCCATCCTAAAACAACAGCAATGTAGCTGCAACAATAATAGAGCAACAACAGTAGCCACAGTAACAACAAACAGAAATAACAAAACCAATCACAAGTCTCTCCAGTTACTCTATCATTTTGTTGTTACTTTTCAAATCAAAACTTCTATAAAGTGCTATTCACACTAGGCATTTTCACATTTTCTTGAAAGTGGCTTTCATTCTTATCCTTACAGAGACACGCTTCCTAAAAAGTTTGACAAAATTTACCCAGTGGACAAGTCCAAAATATACTAATCAAACAGTATTTTAGTGAACTCTCTGATTGTTGTATCATTCATCAAATATTTCCCCTCATGTAGATTCTCTAACAGCAGCCTCCGTTTTTTTATTTTAGTTCAGTGGAATCACTGTTGCTCTACTTACATGGGCTTTCACTTTAGTTTGTGTGATCTAAACAATGATGTCTCCCAAAATTTGATTTCAGGCCCATTTCTCTTTTGTGCCTATATTATTTCTCTCTCTATAATGGTATATATGCTTCTAGTTTAATTGTGTCCTCCAATAGATATTTTGAAGTTCTTACCCGCAGAAGCTCAGAAGGTGACCACATTTGGAAATTGAGTCATTGCAGATATAACTGGTTAAGCTGAAGTCACACTGAAGTAAGGTTGGCCTTTACTCCAATTTGACTGGTGTCCTTATAAGAAGAAGATAAGAGTCACAGAGACAAAGACAAATTGGGGAGAAAGCCATTTGAAGATGGAGGCAGAGATTGGAGTTATGGAGTCACCAGCCATGGAATATCAAGGATTGGAGCCACTAGCAGAAGGTTAAAAGAGGCAAGGGAGCATTTAATCTTAAAACCACCCAAGAGAACACAACCTAGTTGCCACCTTGATTTCAGACTTCTACTAGTAACAAATTCCTTCAGTTGTTGTCTAGGAAAGCCTGCATTTATCCTTTACTTTTGGAAGGTTAATTTCACTGGATACAAACTTCTAGGATGGTGATTTCTTTTTTCTTTCATGACTTTAGATCTCTGTCTCCAATTTATTTTTGCTTTCATAGTATGGTGGTTGGAAACTATATGCGACCTTAGAAAATTGTGTCCTTAAAGTTAATCCATTATTTTGGGTATAGAGCCATTGTAATTAGGATCTGTTGATAAGGTTACTTCAGTTAAGACATAGGGGTGGGTCTTAATACTTTTAATGGAGTTCTTTATAAAATAATAAAATTCAGACAAAGAGAGAGAAAGCTAAGGGCAAAAGTTGACTGCAAGAAAGTCCCAAAGAGAAAGGAGAGATGAGCAGAGCCACCATGTATCTTGCCATGTGACAGAGGAATCCAGGATTGCTGGCAGCTGGGCTTCAGGAAGAAAGTGTTGTATTGAGGATGCCTAGGTTTGGGCAATTTCAAGATTTCAAAACTTACCACAATCTTGTAACAGCCAGCACATTTTATGGTATCTACTTTAAGTATCTTAGCAAACTAAAACACATAGTTTATAACAAAAAGGCTAATTCTTATCCTTCTCTTGTATAGGTAAGTTATTCCCCACCCCCTGGCTTCTCTGAAGGTTTTCTCTTTATTTGATTTTCTGAAGTTTGACTATTGCATGCCTAGGTATAGCCTTCAGGCATTTATCCTGCTTGGAATTTGTTCTTTGAGCTTCTAGGATCTGTGGTTCCATGTCTGTCATTAATTTTGGAAAATGTTCAGACATCATATCAAGCATTTCTTATTTACCTTTTTCTCTTCCTTATATTCCCATTATGCTTAAGTTGTACATTGTGTAACTGTCCAACCATTCTTGAATACTCTGTTTTGTCATTGTTCTTTCTATTCTCTTTGCATTTCATTTTGGGAAGTTTCTATTTTGGGAAGTTTCTGTCTTCAGGCACACTGATTCTTTCCCCTTCAGTATCCAGTCTACAGAACAGCCCATCAAAAACATTCTTCATTTCTGCATCAATGTTTTGATTTCTATAATATCCTTCTACTTTTTCTTGGTGTCTCCAATTTTTTTTGTTTAAATTACTCATATGTTCTTATGTCTACTTTTTCCATTAGAGCCCTTAACATTAATCATAATTATTTTACTTCCCTTATTTGTTAAGTTGAAAAAGCTGTCATATCTGAGTCTTATTCTGATGATTGCTTTGTTTCCTCTGAATTTTGTCTTGCCTGTTGTCATGTCTTGAACTTTTTTGAAAGCCAGACATGACCTTGGATAATAGGAATTAAGGTAAATAGTCTTTTTATTTGAGAATTTAGTTAATATGGTTAAGGTTTGATTGAATTTAATGTTTGCCTTAGCTGAAGATGCCAGAGCATTCAGTTTCATCTAATTTATATTTTTAAATTTCTGATCTTGTTTTATTTGGGTTTCTTTAAGAACTCCTTCATAAATAGAATTTGTGCTATACAGCTTTCATTTTTTATTAAACTGGATCCCTGCTGTTGTGGTGGTATGACATTGAGAGAAAACATTTCGCATTATTTTTATTCAATCTTAACTTTCTAGTAGGTCTGAGTCTCAAGGCCATGACCTTCAGAAGCATTTCATAGCCTCTTTTCTCTCTGTGCATTGAACAGAAAAAGTCAAGGAGGCTTTCATTAGCTAATTGTCCTTTCCTCTGATAAGGCTTTGGTAAGTACTGTCCCATGGAGAGCAAACTTTGTTTAGGTAAAGACCCTGAGTGTATTCAAAATTTTTACAGTGGCATACTGAATTACGTATCCCAGAAAAAAACAAAACAGAACAAACTGTGCATAATCTTAATCCCATTCCTGTGGGTGTGAACCCATTGTAAATGGGATATTTTGAAGATATTTTTAGTTAAGGTATGGCCAAATGAATAAGGATGGATCTTAGTCTTATTACTCTTGCCTTATAAAGACAGAAAATCACAGGAAAGATCCAGAAGGTAGAAATTAGCAGGAATTTAGAAGACAAAGGAGATAACATCAACGTGTGAAGAAAAACCCTATGAATAAAAGCACTACCAGCTGTGGGAAAAAGCAAGGTTTTAGCAAAGGCCTTGATTTGGATTTCTAGTCTTTGAATTTGCAGCCAATAAATTCCCATTGTTTAAGCCAACCCATTGTATCATATTTGTCATAACAAATATTTGTTATAATAGTTAAGGCAGACCTAAGATAGTTACATTTCCCCTTCTCCTGCCTGAAATATGAGGTGATTTTCCTCTAATCTTTACAATAAGAACTTGGTGTGGTTCCTGAAGGTAAAACCCACAAAAACTGGACTACCATGGGTTTTTAACCTTCAAGCTAGTCTATTCTCAGACTTCAGTCCTTTATCAAAATTGCCATTTAGGTATTCTTCTCAGTTATTCCTCCCAGTGATTTCTGCTCTAGGAAAGCAGATATTGGCTGTGAACGCTCTTGATTTAGCTTTCTCTCCAGAATTTTAGGGACCACTTTGCCCTGAAGACTCAGTTTTCTGTTGAATGTAAAAACTGTATACACTTTCAGCTCATTTTGCTTTCCTCACATCGTATGGACAGGAGTATTGACTTCAGAGCTCTTTATCTGTCAGAACTTTTGAGTTGTATATTCTTCTTTTAGCCAAAGATGTCCTCTTGCATCATTTCACTTATTTTTAATATGGTTTTTATTTTGGTGCCTTATATCAACGTATGTTACAGAAAAAACATACAATTGTTTTTTGTTCTTTCACACCTGCTTCCACTTTAAAGAGGCTAGATATTTTAGCAAGTTAATGAATATTTGTTAAATAAATGAATAACAGTGAAATATAAAATCACATTGTATATTGTATATGTATTAATAAATTGATAATGCATACATTAATATAAAGCTCATTTCCTTTTTCTATGTTATAAATGAGACCAATCCATTACAATTAGAAACATGAATTATTACCACTCAGGATTGAAATGTTTATTTTTTAAACCTTCTCAGAATTCAAGGTAATAGTTATGGAGTCAAGTCTCTATAAATCTTAGCTATGGACCACCAATGAAAATCTATAGTTTTAAGTGTCAATAGAATGGACACAAAAATAAATATACAATGTATTATTTTCTAAGTTTGTTTGTAGAGTTCTTAAACTTAGAAAAATATACTGCAGGAATATGTTATTGCATATCACATTTACTTCATGGCTACTAAAGGTAAATAGTGTATTTCAATGCAAATCACGCTGATTTACTGGAAACTTTGAGATGGATAGGGCTATAAATGTTTGTAAACATTAGATTCCACCTAACACAGCCCCTCAGGGAGCTGTTTCATGTTAATGAGCTTTGTATTTTTGAATCTGCAATACCCTGAAGAGACACAAAGCAATAATGCCATCATCAAGGCATAATATGAAAGCAGTTCATTCAGATAACTGAGTATAAGGGGTCTTTTCTATATTTACAATGCTGGAAAGAGCAATTGAAATAAATTAACCATGAACAAACCAAAGATTATACTGGGTGATATAAGTATAGTGCTAAATTAAGCTGAATTATTACAACATTGTCAGGCATTAGAATAATTTACATATAACAGAACCCTATAGAAAGAACAGTGGATTTGAATTCAATGATCTCAATTTTAGCCTCTGGTTTTCCAGTTACTAAGTTTATGTTTTGCAGCCTAGCATATAAATTCTAAGAAACTCGGTTTTCTTATCTATAAAGAATCCTTCATACCACTTGTGCTGCATATCTCAAGATGTTATAGTTTTTTTCCAGATAATGCTTTCAATGAAATATTTCACATGGAGGAATGACTATAATGGTTGGAAATTCATAACCCAATTACTATAAAGAGAGCAGTCAGATTATGGATGCAGAATGGATGCATGCTTATTTCTAGGAAAGTTAGAGTGATGGAAGTCAGTGAAGTTGACAATGCAGAGATTAGAGAAATAAAAGAGCTGAGAGCTATGGAAAAACCTTGAAAAATAGATCTGGTCTGTTTCACTCTTGAAATGTTAATTCATGTATCCAAATACCTACTGGCCATTCCCATATAACAGAAGCCACAAATATTATAGTACAGTGGAATTAAAAAATGAAAATACTTTAAGATTAAGGGAAACTTTCTATACTCCATTGAAAAATTATATTCCATTTGTTTCTTTGACCATGATGTTAGGGTTGTTGCCATTAAAAATCAATAATCAAAGGCGGGCCATGATGGATCAGCAAGCAGAGTTCTCGTCTGCCATGTCAGAGATGCAGATTCAATTCCTGGTGACTGCCCATGCAAAAAAACAAGCAAACAAAAAATCAATAATCAATAATCCTATAAATAACTTGAGGTACTAGCAATAACACTAAAGAAAAAAAATATCACCCTAATTTTAAATGTTTTTATTTAATGTGTTTTTATTATGTCTCTGATTATTTTTAGAAAAGTTAAAAACAAATGAATAAATACAAATATACTCTTCTTTGATATTAAGATCTATATAGGTAGATGCATTGAAATTTAGTAGGTTATTCATGTTGACAAAAAGTAAAAGTTTTTATGTGTAAGACACTCAATATAGTATAGATATTCTTAAAGGATTTTCTACATATATACTTTGAGGCTTAAAAATATCTTTGTTTTGTTCATATTACCTTGTGTGGGCTATGGTAAGTCCAGGAACAGATCAAAAAAGAGAAACCAGAAGATCTCGAAGACTTTATTGCACTCTGCTCCCTAGATAGACAGAACTTCCTAAATAGATGAAGCCACATGGGGAAAATACCAGGTAAAGAGAGCAGCTGAGACCAAGAAATTGTTTTCATTGTGGTTTTTGTGTAAAGTGAACATGAGCGGGACAAAATCATGTCAGCATGAGCTTTGTTAGCTCTATTTGAAAGTGGCACTCCCACAACTGGGTTGGGATTATTCTGGTAACAGGAGTACAGATTTGGCTTGGCCACCATGGGATACCTAGAAATGTCATCAGTTCTCAGAAGCTAGAAAATACAGTTAATCAATCTTAAAGTCAGTGTGATTATGCTAAACTTATGGATGAATGACCTGAAGAGAAAGAGCTTTTTACTTATAAATGATCTATGGGATCATTAATTTTGATAATCAGGCTTTGGATTCAGGCAGCTTGATTCCAGAAACCACATTCTCTATCTGTGAACCATAAGAAAACCCATCTGTTCTAGTTTGCTAGCTGCTGGAATGCAACACACCAGAGACAGATTGGCTTTTAATAAAAGGGGATTTATTTCATTAGTTCTTCAGAGGAAAGGCAGCTAACTTTCCACTGAGGTTCTTTCCTACGTGGAAGGCACAGGATGGTCTCTGGTGGCCTTCTCTCCAGGCCCCTGGGTTCCAACATCTATCCCTGGGGTGACTTCTTTCTGTACCTCCAAAAGCCTGGGCTGAGCTGCGAGTGCTGAGATGAGGAATGCTGAGCTGCTTAGGCTGTGCTACATTGTGGTCTCTCATTTAAGCACCAGCCAATTAAGTCAAATGTCATTCATTGCAGCAGGCACACCTCCTAGCCGACTGCAGATGTAATTAGCAACAGATGAGTTTCACGTACCATTGGCTCATGTCCACAGCAACAGAACTAGGTGCCTTCACCTGGCCAAGTTGACAACTGACTCTAACTACCACACCATCCACACAGACTTTTATGAAAGTACTACAATAAGAAGTATTATATATATACACACAGACACTCAAATATACTTAGAAATCCATTTCAGGGTGGTATAATGTTGTCTCAGTGACAGAATTCTAGCCTGCCATGCCTGAGACCTAGGTTCCATTCCCGGTGCCTGCCCATGTCAAAAAATAAAAAGAAATCCATTTAAGATTTCT
>PVIY010032912.1:0-28035 GCA_004026745.1 Myrmecophaga tridactyla
TTCAAGGATGCAATTATGAGGTATGTGAGAAGCAAAGAGATCTAAGACATCAAAGTCTGCTGTCCTGCCTCCTTCCTTATTGTGTTTCCTGACCCAGGTTGAAAAATGATATTTTTACATGAGGTATCTCCTCAAACTATAAGAAATACTTGAAAGTATGAAACATCCCTATATACGATCAGATAATTACATAGTTTATGTGACATTTCTAGGGAGCCATGCTCAGTAAATCCGTAGATTCTACCTTTGTTTATCTGAGGGAATTCTAAACCAGGGGCATCTGGCTTAAAACATTCTATGCCATTAATCTATTTTGCAGCAGGATGGTTATCAACCTGTTTGCATAGTCCCTTGCCTTCGTTTCTTTCTCAGAAACATCCTCTCATTAATGGGAAAGAAATGGGTCAGAAGCAAGCTGTGTAACTTCTTTCTTCCTTGAAACCTATAGGGACCAGCAACACTGGGGAGCCATTCCTGCCCTAGGAGTGAAGGGGCATGGATGGGAACTGGGAGGAGTTCTGGCTTTCATAAGAGGAAACTGGTTCACCTGGCAAGGAGGAAGCTGAGGGAATAAACATACCTCACTTCTCCTTCCCTCAAATCTCTCACTGGTGCCTCCCATGATCAAAACCAATGTCTGGGGGTAAAGAAGCCCCCACTGTTACAGTCCACATAGGCCTCAAAGCAGAGCAGTGTGGGAAAGGTAAAGAGCACACTTGGAGGGAAAAATAAAATATTCTGGAACCATTATATTGTGAGAAGAGCTAAAGTACTTAAAGAACAGTCAACTCTTACCTAAACTCTATTGAACCAATTCAAGTTTAGAATTTCTTTTTTCACAAATAAGGCACAAAAAAAGATAAACTTCTAATCTACTAAAAGGATTTTACTACTTTTCACTGTCTCCCAACCCTGGGTTTGAAGTTTCTTAGTTTTATCTCCATAACCACCCATTTCCATTTATGTCTATGTTTTTAAGTATTTTTATTATTAAAGAAGTAGAACAGTTAGTCACCTCCTTTCTTAGAATATCAAATTACTTTTAATATGTGCCAAATTTATTATTTGTGATCTACTGCCAGAATAAACAGTGCAGTTTCTTGACATATACTTCATTGATCCTGCATTTCAATTATTTAAATTCAGTTAACAGATATTATTAAATTATTATTTCATGCTCAGGTCAGTCCTAGATAAATTGGGCTTACAAATGTGGGGAGGAAAACATGTTTCCTATTTTCAAAAGTGTTCAGAATTCAATCATCTTTACTGAAAATGATTCAAAGTATTTTATTCAACAGAATATTACAAGGTCTTTTTAAATTGATATTTAAATAGTTTAGTCCTTTGAATGAAACAATGTAAATAACCTACCCTGTTACTAAAATTGAGATAATCAATGCTTAGCAGCAATATTCTAATTATATGAATTTTCATTAAAATCAGAACATCTATCTTTATCCTTCTTTCTCAAATTCTGAATTTACTTCTGTTACAAGTGATTTTTGCAACTAGCCTTTTTCTGTTTGCAAAGTTCATGAAAGAGTTATGAGCTGCAGAAGAAGAGATTGGTGGTGGTCAGTTAGATATTCAATATTTATTGAGTTTTAAAATAAGTTCTTTTTCTAGGCACCATATGACAAAGATAAAAAGATTCCTAGAGTCAGGTGACATAGATTCACATCTTAGCTTTTCCCCTAATTAATGATAAGATTTATTCTTGCTAGGTAACTTTTGAGTCTCCATGTCTTCATTAGTAAAGACAAGTCATTTTAAATTCTGCCTTATATGGAAGGGAAAGGGTTTGTAACTATGGTGTTATACATAATCAGCTTTTGACATTATAAACCTGGAAAGGTTTGGTCTCTTTATCCTATGGAAATCCAAATTCTGTATAATGACTCAATTTAAAGATGGTTTGCCTTTATCATGGCCATGACAGAGCCAATGGGAGAATTCCAGAAGCATCACAGAGGCTATCAAGCATTTAAAGAGGGCTTATTTGAAAAGTCCTTTCATTCAAGGCACAGCTCTGTCCAGCCATCTGTGGAGACATGCTGTCATGATAATGAGGATTCAGCTGCCCCCCAAATTAAAATTAAGTCAAAATCTCTTATATTTTCTTCAGGAAATATTGGGTAGCGAATGCTTGACTTCAGCTTTCCCTTGGGGAGTGAGCTCTGCATAGTGCAGGGAGGAAAAGAAAAAAAACATTAAAAAAACCAAAATAAAAGTTTAAAAGACATTTTACCAGAACTAAAATATTTTTTAACTTTCCTGGGTGGACAGATGATCAGAAATTATTGCTTGTCTTTATTTTTATCTCCAGGCTTTCTGTCCTTTCATCCCCTCAAAGTCTGGATGTTTTTTTTTTTTTCATGTTCAACTATCATTAAACCAACAAAGTCACAGCTGCCACTCTAAGACCCCTGTTTAATGAGGAAATAAACTGAAGGCATTTGGAGGGTATTTTAATGGAATCCCATTAATGTGTTGTTTCAGAAAGCCGTCACCATTAGCAATCACTCCATTACTTCAAACAGCAGAAGAGTTTTATGCAGTCCCAATCTATTATGCCCCCTCCCTATGGGAGGGGCCCTGCACTAATGTCATAACTTGCCTCAATATTTCCTGGAAAACCGGAGGCTTTCATTTTCTTTCATTTTCTAATCTACTTAAAAGCAACTTTCTATTTCATTTCGGCTAGGAAGTGGCCCAAATCTGTATACAGGAATTGGTGCCTCACCAAGGTCCTTCCAGTAATGTGACTCTTCCTCATGGTGTCCACAGCATTTATGCTCCACAGATAAATCCACATCCTAAGACTTTGTTTTCTATTCCTAGTTTTTACTCACTGCTCCCAGGACCACCTAACCTATAGCTCTTGAAAGTTTTAACTTTGGCTACCTTGAGACAAGGATTTGTGTAATGATAGTTTCTGGGGAGGAACTGAAGCACTGGGGAGAATGAGAAAGAGAAGGGAGAAAAGCCAAGAGCATGTTATTGAGCTAGTTAGGACTCTGAGAAGCTTACCACTGGTGGGTGAGAGACTGGTCTTAAGAGTTATAAGACCTACAGTTGGATTAATCTTGTCAACTGCATGCACCCATGAACGAAGCCTCTATCAAGATATAAAACATTTAGAGCACCAAAGAATGTTCCCTCTTGTCCCTTCATAGTCAATCCCCACCTGCTTCCAAGAGGCAACCACTGTTTTGATGTATTTCATCATACGTTATATTTGCCTGTTCTTGAACTTCATAAAAGTGGAATTATACAATATATGCTCTTGTATGTCTATTTTCTTTCACTCAGCATAATGTTTTTGTAACTACATCCTTGTTGAGTATATTAGTAGTTCACTCCTTTTAATTGCTGAGTTGTATTCTACTGTTCAGATGGGTAGCAATGTGTTTCTCTACTTTCCTATCGATGGGCATGTGGATTGTTCAACAATTTGGGGATATTATGGTAAAAAAGACTGCTATCCTTATGGCTCATTAAATGGCAGTGTTTTGCTTGTCCAGATAGTTAAGAAAATAATGCTGATTAAAACATTGGTTATAGGAGATTAAAGTTTTGACTCTGGACTCTTGATTTTCTCATTAGCACTTGACCTAGTGGGGATGACTACTCTGGGCCAGGAGGAAGTCTTCAAGGCCCAAATGAAGACCCCTCCTAGGCCCCACCTTTTTGTCAAAATACTTTATGTGGTGATTTATTATTTATATTCCTCCTGATTAGGAACAGCAAAGCTGCATGTAACTTACAAAATGTCTCCTTTATTTTATCATACTGACACCTTAATCCTTAGAGAAATGATGTCGCTGAAGGTTTGCTTGTTCTGCTCTGACTTTACTGACACACTATAGCATTTAGCAGTGCTCAGACACTTTCTAGCAGCCTTCTTCCACTCAACAAGCTTGCTATTCTAAACCAGGGTCATTGGCTTTGCCCCTCAGATTATGTGACTTCCTTGGGGAACTCCAGGATTCATCTACTCTGCAGGAAAGAATCATAAACATAATTAGTCTCGCTATATGATAGACAGTGCTCCAAGCACTCTGTATGCAATGATTCATTTGATCGTAACAACATCAACATGCAGTAGGTCCACTAGTATGCACAGGTTACAGATGAGAAAACTGAGGCACAGAGAGTAATTAAGCAATTTGCCCAAAGTCGCATGGCTAAGTGGTGAAGCAGGGATTCGAACCAGGCAAACTCATGCTTTTAATTATGCCCTGATGCTCTGTGGAGGCCTGTAGTACCCTTGGTATAATCTTTGGATCTCTTCTTCATTTACTGTAGTCCTGAAATATGGGTATCTTCTTATTTCTTTCAAGATATTGAAACATTTATTATCTGTTTCTTTTCATTTCTTTGTTTCAGATAATTTCAAGAAAAAGACAGGAGAGATAAAGCCATATTCTGCCATAGCTGAATGGATATCTTCAGAATTTATGTTAATGGCACATTGAGCCCAACAAGCCTTAAATTTCATAGTTGACTATCCACCTATCTCCTGATCATGAAAAACCTCAGGCTCAGCAGTGGGTTTTTAATCCCTCAAAATGGGGAGTCATTTCATTTACTAAGTGGTGCTCACATACTCTGTGTAGAGAATGAGCAGGTTAGAGCCCAGGGCAGACAGGTAAGTACACAGCCGCTACCCTGGGATTCTTATGCTGGTTTCTACAAAAATAAAGACTTGTTGCCTAGAATACAGCAGAGGCTGCATTGTCAAAAGAAAATCAGAAAAGTCAAGCCATCTAATCTGGTTTATAACCCTCCTGGTTGATTGGCGGGCCATGCACTGAAGTCATGGAGGAATGTGATGAGAGGTCCAAGAGTGGGGTTCTGCATTCTCTAACTGGAAAAGTACACTGGAGAGGAATTCCAACACAGCACTGAACCAGCAAAAGCAAAAAGAACCACTGAGATGGAAATAACCCAATGACTGGAGTTAACATTCCTGACTATACTCCTGAATTGACTATCATCTTACAATAGGAATTTTGAGAAATCTCTACTCTGTATAATATGGGAATAATAACGTTTGATCCACCTCGCTCACAGGTATCAGTAAGGTTATGTATGACATCAGATATGAAATGGAGTCAGAAAAATAAAATAATTAGCATATGTTTTAAAGGTACTTGCACTGGTTTGAAAGGATGTATGTCCCCTAGAAAAGCCATGTCTTAATCAAAATCCCATTTCATAATGAAAGAATAATCCCTATTCAATACTGTGCCTGAAACTATAATTAGATCATCTCCCCGGAGATGTGATTTAATCAAATGTGGTTGTTAAGCTGGATTAGATGACATGTCTCCACCCATTTGGGTGGGTATTGAGAAGTTTCTGGAGTCCTATAAAAGAGGAAACATTTTGGAGAATGAGAACAATTCACAGAGAGCCAGAGAATAACAATATAGCCATGAGAGCCCACAAGCCAGCGACCTGTGGAGATGGAGAAGGAAAACGCCTCCCAGGGAGCTTCACGAAACAGGAAGCCAGGAGAGAAAGCCAGCAGATGGTGCCTTGCTCGCCACGTGCCCTTCCAGCTGAGAGAGAAACCGTGGCTGTGCTCACCATGTGCCTTCTCGGATGAGAGAGAGACCCTGAACTTCATCAGCTTTCTTGAGCCAAGGTATCTTTCCTTGGATACCTTTGATTGGACATCTCTATAGACTTGTTTTAATTGGACGTTATCTCAGCCTTAAAACTGTAAACTAGCAACTTATTAAATTTCCCTTTTAAAAGCCATTCTGTTTCTGGTATATTGCATTCTGGCAGCTAGCAAACTAGAACAGTACTTTTTAGTTTACAAAGCATTTTCAGATGCATTACTTCATGAGGTCTCCACAAAACATCCTGTGAGTTAGAGAGAAGTAATGTAGAGGAACAACTGATTTATGTGGCAATGCAGAGATAAAATATTACATGTTAATGATTGTTGAATCTTACTTATATTATCACTCTGCACTGTAGGGAGAAAGCGTCAATTACATATCGAGAGTCTGCAATGTGCCTAGCACTCCACATATGTGGCTGGTAACTCCCACACCTATGGGTAAAGCTGGCACTACTGACCCATTTCACTGAGAAACTGAAGCTTAAAAAGATGAAATAAGCTACAAATGCATCAATTGAGCAAGTGATAGAGCCAGGACGTTCTCTCTGACTGCAGAGTTCACCTTACTTCCACTCCATCTTGATTTATGCTTTAATTTTTTTCCTTGTAATAATAGAATTTCAGCTTAGTCAGATCTCCTGATCTCCAGACACCAGAGAAATTATGTTTTCCCTCCAAGCTCATTATTGAACATCATTTTTAGTGTCTCTTTGTCACAAATCTTTTTAAAGAAAATGGGCTCAGTAAAACTTTCTCCATATTATTTTAGCAGAAGAAAACCAAGAATGAAGAGATTCAACAGAAGGACACCATCTCTCCCAGGTAGCAGACAATTTAGTTTAGTTAATTTTGTAATTTGAAGGATGTGATTTCTTTGTAAATGAGGAAATAGCAAATGCTCCTGTGTACCATAACAGAGGGATCTTTTTTTTCTCAGTATACCATGTCAAACCCCTCTAACAGAATAAATACAATTATTTTGATGCTGGATTAGATTCTGATGTTCTCTAAGAAAAACCAATGATTGCTTGCACAATGATGTTTACTTCATAAGTGATGTCAGAAAGAAAACCAGATAGCCCAGGAGTGAAGGTTAGGTTCTGGTGTCATCTGGGCCAAGTGATTATGCCCAGTTATCTGGTCAGGCAAGCACCCTTTCAGAGTGTCTACTGTTAAAATAAGGGATGTGATTAGAAAAGAATGGGATCTGAAATGTGGGATGGTGATATATGGCTTGATAATGATGGCAAGGGTGGGATGGGATCCCTGGAATCTGCTGAGGCTTTGCTAGATAGATCTTTAAATGGAATACCCTGAGGAAAGAAATTCCTGACCTCCAGTCTCCTCAGAAGTCTGCCATCCAACATCCACTTAACAAGATTAACCCTTCACTGCCTGCTAGCCCTGTAACCACCTTCCCTGGAGAAGCAACCCTCACTTCTCTGTCTGGAGCACATGATCCTATTTCACCAGATGAAACTGCAATGGAATGCCTTAAGGTGATTGACTTGAAGGATACTTCTATTTCTTTTAAAGAAATAGAAGTGCCCTTCAAGCAATGACTGTTGTAGTTTGCTAGCTGCTGGAATGCAACATACCAGAGATGGATTGGCTTTTGATAAAAGGGGATTTATTTAGTTAATGAATAGTTCTTCAGAGGAAAGGCAGCTAACTTTCAACTGAGGTTCTTTCTTATGTGGGAAGGCACAGGATTACCTCTGCTGGCCTTCTCTCCAAGCCTCTGGGTTCCGACAACTTTCCCCAGGGTAATTCCTTACTGCATCTCCAAGGGCCTGGGCTGAGCTGCAAGTGCTGAGATGAGGCATGCTGAGCTGCTTTGGCTGTGATACATAGAGCGCTCTCATTTAAGCACCAGCCAATTAAATCAAACATCATTCATTGCAGCAGGCATGCCTCCTAGCCGACTGCAGATGTAATCAGCAACAGATGAGGTTCACATGCCATTGACTCATGTCCACAGCAATAGAACTAGACACCTTCACCTGGCCAAGTTGACAACTGAATCTAACTACCACAATGACCCGCCCCCACCACCTCTCTTTACTTCAAGACCTACAGCTAGGCTAAAGTCCCAACAGGCCCTGAAAGGTGAAGTACAAAGTGTGACCCATGAGGAGGTAAGCTATACTCCAAAAGAACTGCATGAGTTTTCCAATATATAGATAGAAATCAGGGGAATGTGTGTGGGAATAGATATTAAGGGATTATGGTGAAAAGAACATAAAGTTGGATCATGCTGAATTTATTGATATGGGCCCACTAAGCAGAAATTCTGTGTTCAATGTTGTAGCTTGAGGGGTTAGAAAGGGCATTAGGGGATGGTTCACTGAAACATGGATTAAAAGGTGGCTGACATTACCTGAGGTTGAAATGCTAGAATTGCCCTGGTATAAGGTAGATGAAGGGTTCCATAGACTTAGAGACATGGGACTGTTAGAGTGGATTTATCATGGAAGACCCGCTCACATATCCCAGGACACATCTTTCACCAGGACCTTGAGAAATAAATTTGTGAGACTAGCTCCATCATCCCTGAAGAGCTCTGCAGTCACCCTTCTCTGGAGGTCACATATTGCTAAGGGAACTGCTGTCAGTGAGCTGGAATCTTTAAATACAATGGGAATGATCAAATCCCGAGTTGGCAGAAGCCATAAAGCAACAGTTAATCACTGTAGATAAGGTGGGCATGGCCACCATAATAGCAGACACAAAGCAGCAGTCAAAATAATCTGACTCGCAGATTATTGTGGCATTGGCCGGGAGATCATGGGATACCTAGAAGTAAAACAGATGCACAGAATTCTTGTTTGTGCTGTATAAGCAGAAGAATTCTAGATCAAGGAAATAGAAGTCTAACTTGAATTACAGAAACAGAGACTCACGGCCCCTTAATCAATTCCCAGATTTGAGACAGTTTACAGATCCAGAGCCCATTGAATGAGGGGAGGGCAGGGTTCCCTTGAGGAAGGATCATTTCAAACTGCCCAAAATTTACACTGTTAGCCTTCCTCCAAGACTTTCCTAAGGAGAACTACAACCTTTTATCAGGGTAACTTGCACTGGGGAAAAGGAAATGATTAGATATTTTAGGGATTATTAGACACTGGTTCAGAAGTAACATTAATTCCAGGAGAAACAAACGTCACTCTGGTCCACCAGTCAGTGAGGGCTTTGGAGGTCAGGTGATCAATGAAGTTTTAGCTCAGTCCTATCTCACAGTAGGTCCAGTGGGACCCATTCTGTGGTAATTTCCTCAGTTCAAGAATTGCATAATTGGAATTGATATACTCAGCAACTGACAGAATTCCCACTTTGGTTCCCAGACTTGTGGAGTGAGGGCTATTATGGTGGAAAAGGCCATGTCGAAGCCACCATAAATGCCCCTACCTAGCAAAATAGTGAATCAGAAGCAATAGTGGATTCCTGGAGGGATTGCAGGGATTAGTGCCACTCTTAAGGACTTGAAGGATCAGGAGTAGTGATTCCCACCACATCCCCATTCAACTCTCCTATTTGTCCTTTGCAGAAAACAGATGGGTCTTGGAAGATGACAGTGGATTATTGTAAACTTAACCAGGTATTGACTCCAATTGCAGTTGCTGTTCCACATGTAGTATCATTGTTTAAGCAAATCAACACATCTTCTGGTACCTGGCATGCAGCAATTGATCTGAAAATGCTTTTTTCTCAATACCTGTAGTAAGGACCACCAGAAACAGTTTACATTCAGCTGCAAGTCCAGCAGTATACCTTCACTGTTCTGCCTCAGGGTTATATCAACTTTCCAGGCCTATATCACAGTGTTGTCCGCAGGGACCTCAATCATTTCTCCCTCCAACAGGACATTACACTGGTGATTTGATGATATCACATTGGTTGGACTACTCTAGACTTATTGGTAAGGCATTTGTGTGTCAGAGGTTGGGAGATAAATCCAACAAAATACAGGGGTCTTCTACCTCAATGAACTTTCTAGGGATCTAGTTGTGTGGAGCATGTTAAGCTATCCCTTGTAAAGTGAAGGATAAGTTGTTGAATTTGGCCCCTCCTACAACCAAAAATGAGGCTCAACATTTTTTTCTATTTTTGGAGTTCACCTCTTTGGATTTTGGAGACAACTTATTCCTCATTTGAGTGTGCTACTCTGGCCCATTTACTGAATGACCAGGAGAGCTGATGGTTTTGAGTAGGGACTGGAACAAGAGGAGGCTCTGTGACAAGTTCAGGCTGCTACGCAAGCTGCTCTGCCACTTGGGCCATATGATCCAGCAGATCCAATGTTGCTGGAAGTGTCCCTGGCAAATAGGGATGCTGTCTGGAGTCTTTGGCAGGCCCCTATGGGAGAATCACAATGCAAAACCTTAGGACTTTGGAGCAAAGCCCTATTATCCACTGCAGATAACTACTCTCCTTTTGAGAAATAGCTTTTAGCCTGCTACTGGGCCTTAATAGAGATTGAACACTTAATCATGGGTCACCAAGTTCCATGAGACCTGAGTTGCCTATCATGAGCTGGGTGTTGTCTCACCCAGCAAGCCATAAAGTCAGGTATGCGCAGCAGCACTCTATTACAAAATGGAAATGGTATATATGAGATAGGGCCAGAGCAGGTCCTGAAGGCACAAGTAAGTTACATGAGGAAGTGGCCAAATGCCCATGATCTACACTCCTGTCATATTAACTTCTCTTTCCCAGACCAGAGTTAAGGCTTCTTGGGGAGTTCCTTATAGTCAGTTGACTGAGGAAGAGAAAACTTGGGCCTGGTTTATAGACAGCTCTGCACAATATGCAGGTACCCTCCAAAAGTGGACAGCTTCAGCACTACAACTCCCTTTCCAGGATGTCTCTGACAGACAGTGGTGTGGGTAAATCCTCCCAGTGGGCAGAACTTTGATCAGTGCACCTGGTTGTTTCTTTTGTTCAGAGGGAGAACTGACCAGAAGTGCATTTATATACTGACTCATGGGCTGTTGCCCATGTGTCTGGATGGTCAGGAACTTGGAAGGAGCATGATTGGAAAGTTGGTGACAAAGGTGTCTGGGGAAGAGGTATGTGGATAGACCTTTCTGAGTGGGCAAAGAACATGAAGATATTTGTGTTCCATGTGGATGTTCATCAGAGGGTGACTTCAGCAGAGAAAAGTTTTAATAATCAAGTGGATAAGATGACTCATCCTGTGGATACAAGTCATCCTCTTTCCTCAGGCACTCCTACCATTGCCCACTGGGCTCAGGAACAAAGTGGTCATGGTGGTAGAGATGGAGGTTATGCATGGGCTCAGCAACATGGACTTCCACTCACCAAGGCTGACATGGCTACAGCCACTGCTGAATGTTCAATCTGCCAGCAGCAGAGACCCATACTTAGTCCCTGATAGGCACCATTCCTCAAGGTGATCAGTCTGCTAGCTGGTGGAAGGTTGATTTCATTGGATCGCTTCCATCATGGAAGGGGCAGCGATTTGTTCTGACTAGTATAGACACATACTCTGGATATGGGTATGCTTTCCTGCACACAATGCTTCTGCAAAATCTACCATTGTTGACTTAAAGAATGACTTATCCGCCATCATGATATTCACACAGCATTGTTTCTGATCAACAAACCCACTTCACAGCAAAAGCAGTGCAGGAATGGTCACATGTTCATGGAACCATTGGTCTTACCATGTTCCCTATCATCCAGAATACCTGGATTGATAGAATGGTGGAATTGCCTTTTGAAGACCCAGTTACAGTGCCAACTAGGTGGCAATACCTTGCAGGGCTGGGACAGTGTTCTTCAGAAGGCTGTGTATGCTCTGAATCAGCACAGTATGGTGCTGTTTCTCTTATAGACAGGATTCATGGGTCCAGGAATCAAGGGGTGGAAATGGGAGTGACACTACTCACTATCACCCCTAGTGATCCACTAGGAAAATTTTTCCTTCCTGTCTGAGAAATCTTAAGCTCTGCTGATTTACAGGTCTTAGCTTCAAAAGGAGGAGTGCTTCTACCAGAATACACAGCAATGATTTCATTGAATTTGAAGCTAAAACTGCCACCTGCCCACTTTGGACTTCTCATGCAACTGAATCAACAGGCACAGAAGGAGATTACTGTTCTCTCTGGGGTGAATAATCCTGACTATCAAGGGGAAATAGGACTGCAACCAATGGAGGTAAAGAAGAGTTTTCCTGGAAAACAGGAGATCCCCTAGGGTGTCTCTTAGTACTATCATGCCCTGTGATCAAAGTCAACAGAAAACAGCAATAACCCAATCCAGGCAGGACTACCAATGGCCCAGAAACTTCAGGTATGAAAGTTTGGGTCACCTCACCTGGCAAAGAACCACAGCCAGCTGATATGCTTGCTGAGGGTAAAGGGAACGTGGAATGGGTAGTAAAAGAAGGTAGTGATAAATATGAACTATGACTATGTGACCAGTTACAGAAATGAGGACAGTGATTGTGTGAATATTTCCTCCCTGTTTTGTTATAAGAATCTTTGCATTTGCACATAAGCAAATATCTTGTTTTCCTCTTATATGACATAAGTTGTATTGTTCATGTTATAATATTTAAGTCATAGAATATGAAGTTTACAGTGAATGTTACCTAAGGACTTGCACCCTATTCTGGAGAGATGTTGTGCGTTTCTCATTGTACTCAGGACAGTTGAGTATTGTTAGGTGAAACATGTCTGCTATTGTGTTCTATTTGGAAATTAAGTGTGTTTCAAGGTGATGTGTATAACTGCTAAGTTGACAAGGGGTGGACAATCTGTATTAATCAGAATTCTCTAGAGAAACAGAACCAACAGGAGACACCTATAAATATAAGATTTATAAAGGTGTCTCATGCAACCATAGGAATGGAAGGGTCCAAAATCCATAGGGCAGTCTGTGAAGCTGGTGGCTCCAATAAAAGGTCTGGACAAATTCCACAGGAGAGGCTCACTGGGTGAAGAAGCAGTGAAAGTCTCACTTCTCCCTTAAAAGCCTTCAACTGATTGGATTATGTCATTGTGGGAGGCATGCCTTGGTTGATTGCAGATGTAATCAGCCACAGATGCAATCAATGGACTGATGATTTAATACACCAGCCTTCCAGTTTATCAACCAGCCATGAAATATTCGTGCAGCAATGGTAAGGCAGTGCTTGCCTCAGCAGACAACTGGGCATAATCAATTGGTCCAGATGACAGTAACCATCACACCAGGGTTTTAATTTTTTTTTGTATGCTGTATGGTGTGGTCACATTTCAGTATTTTTCCATGTAAGTATCCCAGTGGTGTAGCACCATTTGTTGAATTTTTGCTTGTTTGGTCTTTTGTCTGTTTGTTTTTTGGGAAATGCATGGACCGGGAATCGAACCTGTATCTCCTGCATGGCACACGAAAATTTTACCACTGAAATACCATTGCATCCCCTAGGGTTCTTTTTTTTCCTTAAACAGTTTTTATTGTGAAATAACATATATGCAGAAAAGTGACAAATTTCAAAGTGTAGTTTAACAAATTATTAGAGCAAACACCTGCCAAAGGTACAGCATTGCTGATATCCCAGAAGACTTCTTTGTATCTGTTTCTGATAACAACCTCCTTTTTCAGGGGTTTTTGGTCAGATCTGTTTTTTTTTTAGTTGTACAATATAGCATATATACAAAGCCCAATAGTCTGAGATATGCCCTGCTATTATATTAAGCTATCAGGTCTTATTCCTGTTCTGGACTCTAGGAGTTTGGGTTGTTTAAATGAGCTATCCAGAGAGGTTGATTTGGATTATGTGTTACAGAAAATTTAGGTTCTAGACATAATAAATCTCTCTGCTTTTGATCTCATATAGCTGAGATGATATAGAATAGATACACTATCATCTTTTACCCTGCATTCTAATTTACCTTAGACTCAGCCAGATGGGCTTTATTTTAACTCTAGTTGAGATCTGATTTCTTTTTCAATTACTTTAACTGTTATTTTATATAGCTACGTTAACTTTCAGGTCTGCAACATACCATTTTTGGTACCTAGGTGTCACAGAGCTACTCAAAGTTCCAGGGAAATACCAGCTGATACACATGAAGCTCAGTCTCTCAGACTTCAAAAATGTATCCACAATTTCAGACTACTATAAGAGCCCACAATCTAGGGTCTCATTTTTTTGGTAAGTATTTTCTGAGAGAGGCCTTAGCATATCAGTCCTTTTGTTTCTGGCTTATTTTGCACAACCCATCATCCCCAAGGTTTATTCAGTTCACCACGTACCCCTTGATGTCCCTCCTTTTTGCAGTCACACCATGTTCCATCATATAAATGTATCACCATTTACCATTGTGCTTCTCAGTCATTGTATCTTTCAGCTCCCTCTATCTATTGAGCATCATGAATAATGTCCAAAATAAACAAGCCATGTCTTATAGTATCTTCATTTGATTGCACAATCAGCAACACTCTCAATTTTAGAACATTTTCAGTGGTTCATAATGACAAAGAATTGTCAAACATAATGTCACCAACTATAGAATTAAAACTACCCCTTATTACTTGTCTCCGCCCCCCCCCCGACCCCCGGCACCAGTTAGTTGCCCCTGGTAGTGCTGTGGTATTGTTGTCTTCCTGTTAACTATTGGCCATAGCATGCATTTTGTTTTCCTCCTGTATCCCTCTACTATGGACTCTTTGTCCCCTATCGAAACATTGAAATAGTTCTCATGTGAGAACTTATTTATAATGGTAAATTTAATCATTGGGATACAAGGCATTATATATCTCCTTTCAATTATAGTCACCTTCAATATGGCAATGTTGCTTACAAACCCACTAATTAGTTATTATCACTTCTATCCATTCTCTTGTATTTAGATTCAGCCTTTTTGGGTAGCCTTCCCTCTATCTCTAGTTTTTGTACCTCTAGGTCTGCTATATTCTACAGTGTAACCTTTGAGATCACTTTACGAGAGTCATAATAGCAAAATCATAGCATCTGTGTTTTTGTGACTGCCTTATATCACTCAGCATTACATCCTCAATGTTCATCTATGCTGTTATATGTTTCAGGACATTATTTTGTCTTACTGCTACATAATATTCCTTTGTATGTATATACCACATTTTGTTTATCCATTCATATATTGATAGGCATTTGGATTATTTTCATCTCAGCAAATGTGAATATTGCCTCTAGGAACATCAGTGTACAACTGTCTGTTCATGTCACTGCCCTTAGCTCTTTTGGGTATATATCTAGTATTGGTATTGCTGGGTCATAGGACAACTCAATATTTAGTTTTCTGAGGAATCATCAAAAAGTCTTCCACAGTGGCTGCACCATTATACATTCCTACCAATGTGTATAAATGTCCCTGTTTCTCCACATCATCTCCAACATATGTAGTTGTCAGTTTGTTTAATAGAAATCATCCTTACAGATGTGAGGTGTAGCCCAGGATTCTTCACTTCTATGCTGACAGAAGTTGGTTGGTCCACATTTCCCCTGGTTCAAGGAAGCATCCAAGACAGGAGGAGAACCTCAAAGTGCATCAGGCTAAAGTGTAACTTCACTGTAACTTTCAAAAATGTAAGGAGGAACCAAAAGGTGACATCAGCTTATATTTGGAGCAGTAGAATTTCTCAAGGCATCAGGGAATCATTAGACCGAGAATCTTGTCTAAGGAAAGCTTAGGAAGGAAAAACAGATCAGAAAAGGTGGGAATGCCATCAGGACAGCCTCCTTGCTAAAATCTAAAACTGAGAGACAATTCCTATAGGAGAAATTTATCAGAAACAAAAATAAAGAAGAAAAGTCAGGGAAAATGAAACCATATTGTTTCATTTGCAATCAAGCACGTGGGTTTGACTTTTTTTTTTTTTGGCGTGGGCAGGTACTGGGAATTGAACTCAGGTCTCCAACATAGCAGGCTGCTGAACTACCATGGCCCACCCTGTTTTGACTTTTATTGGATATTTATTTATGGTAGTTCTTTGAGTTTCTGATAGAAATAGTTTTAATGGTTATTAGGCTTAAAAACCTCTTGAGTCATGTTTGGTGCCACTTTGCTGAGTGCCTTTCTCCTCCTTTATATTAAAAAGCTACAAAAGTAGGAATTTTAATCATTATTCTTTTTGCAGTAGAATACCTTTCCGTGATCTGGCTAGTTCTGTCTTTCTACCTATAGACTGGAGTACTTAGACTTGGGGATCATAAAGAGACTCAAGGGGGCCTGGCCCACAATGGGGGAAGACTTGTCTATTTAAAATACCTGCAAACTTTCACTATTAAGGGGTTCTTTGGAGAAAATTACAATACTAGAATGTAATGTATTACTTATGAATGTGTGTTTGCATGCGTGTGTATGTTTAATTTAACTGATGACAAATGTTATTAAATATACCCGCCCTGCGGGGTGAAAGTAAGAATGGGATTATGTTGCACTCAGTTCACACTTTATAAATTAAAATTGTAGGGAATTTTACAATTGAAATGATATATTACAAGCACTCTCTGAATGTTGAGGACTGGGGTTTTGCAGCGCCTCGTCAAGGCGGTCCATAAAAGAGATGCTTATTGTTCCCAAACTAGAATGGAGTTATAATACCACTCAAGGCATTATTTATTTTTTTCATTTTCCATTTAAGGCCTGACCAAGAGCATAGAGAACAATTCTGTTCTTAATAGCCTTTTTATTTATGATATGGAGTGCAACACAATAGTGCAATTTTCAAAATTGAAGCTGCTCAAGAAATTATTGTCATTCAACTAAAATGTCCTCTTTGCCAGAATGTATTCTTCTAGATGCAAAAAAATATGGTTAAAGCTAATCCAAATAAGTAGGAAAAATTTAATCATATAGCTGTATATTGCTTTACATAGTATTTTCTAACTATTTATTTCAGAGCATTCAGTTGTATAGGTTCTATATTTTAATATGCTAAGAATAATGCTAATATTACACAGGTTAACTATTATTGGAAACAGCAATTCTCAGATAAAATATTTTAAATCCATGCATCATAGCTAGTTTATGAAGAGCACCGATTTTCAAAATTGTAGGAAAGTAGAATTCAGTCTATTTTCTTGTGAATGGGATGGGGAAACTTTGTCAGAGTATACCCTTAATAGGAATCTACTAGCAATTCCAAGATCAATAGAATGTTTATCTTTAGTGCACACATGAGAGGGGGCATGGTGCAGAACAAGGTCAGAATTTATCACCAAAGGCCTGGACCCTAGGCTGTCTACATCACTTACTAAACTTTTGCCTTGGAGAAAACCACTTAATATTATTATTATTTTTAATCTTAGTTTTCAAGCTCAGAAAAGCAAAATATTTCTAACCTTAATAGGTCACAGGCATTTTGCATGGCCCAAATAAATAAACTTACTGTATACCTTATTATAAAGGTGGAAATATAGCCAAGTTAGGAAAGGCTACTTTTTATTCTGCAAATTGTATGTCTATTATTCCTTATACATTTTACAATATTTTATTCTATGCTGTTATGGGGCAGATATTCATCAAGGCAGTCCATAAAAGAGATGCTGATTTTTCCCAAACTAGAATGGAGTTATAATACCACTCAAGGCACGTTGGACTGGGGACGGAAAGTTAAATGAGACAATTTCATTGATGTTTTATAGACTTTACAGATATCCTGAAGTGAAGATATTATAAGCCAACTGATAATCCTATAAAGCACACACCCACAGTTATAAGGTCTGTGAAAGCTGAAGCCTCCCAAACCATTCACTTTGCCTGAGTGAGAATGAAAACTCAAACTCTACAGATTCTGTATCTAGAATCTGCATATTTCCTGATCTTCAAAAAGTCCATAATTAGTCTCCCATGATTTCATTTAACTTTAGATAAGCCAATGTTTTGATTAAGCACGTGGATTTGTTGCATATCAACGCCAGGATGCAAAGTAGCACAAGTAAAGCTGCATAGATATTATGCACACACACATACATATAATGCCATTTAAACATATCATAGATCATATCCTTTATCAGTTTTGCAACTGACTAGTCTATTAACATATTAAGAGTCATCCTGTCAGACATGGGTGATTTTTGTGGGCAAAGAGAAAAAAATTGCATTTAGTCACATCAAAACTGTACTCAATCATAATTTGCGTTTTATTTCTCTGTATTATTTTTAGCTCTTCACATTGTCTGTCCTTGGGAGAAAACTCTTTTTCTGGATTAGTAAAGGAAAAAATAGTAACCTCCAAAATCCAGTCCTGGGATCAAAATATTAAAATAAAATTGTGTTTTTTGGGTGTTCACGTTGAATATCCTATTTGTTTGTATTTCTTTGGGACTAGGGAGCAATTGCAGCAAAACAACTCAAATACAGTGATTGGAAGTAGTGTGTACATTGTGTTCACAACTGCACATATATATACATATTTCTTGGGGGAGGGTGCAAGGTCTGGGAATCAAACCCGGGTCTCCCACATGGAAAGTGAGCATCTACCACTGAACCATGCCTGCACATACATTTTTGCACTAAATTTTAGTATAAGATGGGGAACATGTGTCCTTTTTTTACGATTTGGTTTACTATATAATTATGAGGTCAATGAAAAGTGCTATTATTATATCTATTATTTAATGGGTGCCTCCTATAAACTATCTCCTTAACAAACATTAATTCTACTCGTTATCAAAGCACGTGATTAGAGCCACCATTTTACAAATGAGGAAAGTGATATTCAGAGTCATTAAAGAAGTTTCTCAAGCTTGAGAAATGGCAGGGCAGGGCCATGATTTGAACCGAGGCAAGAGAAAATTTCAGAACTTGCACTTTAACAGATCTCTTTGAATGTGATGCATGATATAAGAGAATAGAAATAATAGATACAAACATTTTGCAAACATAATACAAAGGATTCTCATAGTAACATATTCAAGCACTACTGTCTCTAGGATTAACAATGATGAAAAAAGCATTCTCTTCATTTCTTTAAGAAAAGTTAAGATAATTTTCTACAGAAAAGGAATGGAATTGTCAATCTGCCTAGCCAAACAGCAGATAAATCCCTGTTTCTTGGGTGTCGTTTGTATTACTTGAGTTTATTTTGTTTGCCACATATGTTCTTGGAGTGTGAAATCATTCAAGTGCAAAGTAAAGACAGACTAGTGAAGCTCATTCATTAACTTTCACAGCAGTGGGTCCTCTGTTGGCATTTTAAATTAATGTAAGGAGAAGTTCAAAAAAATTAGCTTCATTTCAAATCACATATTGCACTATGATTTTCTAGAAATGCTGCAAACTGATTAAATTGCATTAGTGCAAGATAATCACCTAGCAAAAGAGAGAAATATTAAGCGCTATATATCCCAGCCAATTTCAAAGACCCTGCTTTTTAGTATTTAAACATAGTGTGGTTATCAGAAATGACACCCCGATTAATGCCACATGAAAACAATTCCATGGGAACAACAATGACAAATAAATGGTTTCTTGTACGGTGGAATAATTCCTGGGTCTTCCTAATAAAAATTCTAAGTTACAACTGTATTTGAAAAGAAGGCTTGCAGAGTTTAAATGTTGTGGTTAAATTATCATTCTCAGAAAAACAAGTGAGAGAATGTTTCTTTCCAGGACTGGGTCAGGAGAGCATGTAAGTAAAGGACAAAGAGACTCTCATAGTGGGGAAAACAGCTTATTTGTGAACATATCTATACAGGCTCTTTAAAAAAATTTAAATTCTTCTGTTAGTCAGAATAACCTAAAATGATTTTGCTTTATAAGATGCCAAAATAAGTAATTATATTTTACTTCTATGTAACACAGAACTTGATTTATTTAATAGAACATTTGGGTACTAAAAGATTCTTGAATTTGCTTATTGCTCCAAACGTTATCAAATTGTTTTTAAATAATGTCTCATTCACTGATTGAGTCCATCTAAACCATCTCTCTAATTAAGGCCCAGCTAATTGAAATGCTACAACTTTCAAACTGGGGGTAAACTGTTGATCATTTCCCCCCAAATCTTGAGGCCATCTCCATGTCATTTAAAACCTTCTATCTGATCCTCAACTTCAACTTCATATTTTAAACTTTTGGTGCTATCTTTTCATTTATCCTTGTTTTTCAACTAAATCATCCTAGTTGTGAAGGTTCTATAGAGTGTAGAGAATGTATATAAAAATTAGTATGATTCCGCATGAAAACAGTATAAGATCACTGAAGATTCATATAAAGAATCCTAGAACACCCACCTTTCAGTAGCTCATGCACTCAGATGCTCATGATTAGATGAAAAATGAATGGCTCTAAAATACAAACATAAGTTAAATATTCGAACTTTTGACAAAGGTCAAGGGAAGTAGCTGAGACTTCTAAAGTAGTCTGGATAACTCAAAACAAAACATCTGCTAGAATATAATGGCTTCAAAGGGCTTCCAAATAAGTTAAACCTATTTGCTGTGCTAACAGGTGTCACAAATCTATATGCCCTCTTACTGGCTAAAGTTGAAATTAAGGAGAATTTCATACTCTTAGTTCCTGTGGAGTGCCAGAGGATGAGTCCCTTTTGGCAGCGCCTTGACTGGGGGTGTGACCTTTGGAGTCTTAGCCCCTGATACCATGTAGGTCTTTCCCCAAATTAGTCTTGGTTCTCCTCTTCTGTCTATATTGGGTGAGCCAGTCATTCTACCTCTGAGGTTTTCCTGCTCTAAACCTACACTTCACATTCTTTTTAGGCTTCCCTTGAGTGAGGCTGCTATGGCATTTCTGGGTCTTGTTTCAACACAGCCCTCAGGATATCTATGTTTTCAATTTACTCTATCCCTCCCCAAATAACCCAATATCCAGTTTCTCTGACTCTACTATTTTCCCACTTTCTTGACCAATCTGCATGTTTTAACTCTCCAAGATCAAAGAACAATTCCTCTTTTGCAGCTGTAGCCATTGGGCAACAGTAGATGTGCTGGCCCTCTGAACCCTCCACCTCTCAAAGCTAAAACCCTCCATAATGATGGTTCTGATGGGATTTTGAATATTTTAACCAAGGAACCCTAAAAAGATATAACTAGGATAATCTCAGAGCTCACAAGCAAGCAGGTTCATTAGAATCAAACAGGGTCCGTGGCTTAATAATTTTATTGCAATCAACATTCCTTCAGAACAGAGGTAATAGCCCACATATGCTAATTAGATAGATTTATGTAGACATTATGGTAACTGGCACTAGGCACATAAATATGCATATTTTAGAATTTTTAAAAACCAGTTGATCCTCAAATTTGAAAATGCTATAGAGGTGAGTTTTATAAATGCTACATGCTGAAACTTTTTTAGCTTTGATTTATAATATGTTAGAAAAGTCAAAAACAAATTTGAAACAAGAATCTATGACTTACATAAAGGAGTGATCTTGAAGACCTAAGTCCATATAAGAAGAAATGAATCTTAATCTTGGTTTTTCGGCAAGTATTTTCATCTTTGAAGATGCTCTAAAGTAAAGGATACTTCAACAACTTTAGTCTACTCTGTGTTTTCTATTTTTGTGAGCTAATGATGATGATGGAGGCTAATTCTGCATATTTATTATGGGGGACATGGAAGGAAGGGGAAATTAGTGCATAATCAAGAAAGCTGAAGAAATCACAGATATGTATGATAATAATAGCTAAGTTAAGAACTTTCTGTGTGCCAGGCACTATTCTAAGCATGATATACACATTTAATCATCACTATAACTCCAAACATTAGGAACTATTATTATGACCTTATCATAGACAAAATGGAGGCACTGAAAGTTTAAGCAACTTCCCTGGGGCAGCAAAAATAGATACTCCCTAATGTAGCAATTCAAATGACACATATTTGGTGCACGCAAAAGCAAGAATTTGAACTTACAGCATTGGCACTCTATTCTTTAGTTGTATGACTCTAGTAAAGAGAGCAGATCAGGCCAGTCCAACCCTAAATAAGTCATATAAGGCATATTCTTTCCTCACAAAGTGGCTTTAATTCAGCTCTGGAGATAAAACACTTATAAGACTGAAATTTAAAACAGAATCTAAATCTAGTATAAATGCAAATGCATGAGTCTCATGATAGTTACTATAACACAGTGATTAAAAGCTGGGGCTTTGGAATCAGATCTAAGTTCACATCTGCATTCTATCCTTGCAAATTATGTGAGAGGAGGCAAGTTACTTAACATCTCTTTGACTCAGTTTTATCACCTGTAAAATGGGGGTAATAACAGTAATTACCTTATAGATGGTTACAGGGAATAAATGATATGATGCACTTAAGACATTTAGAAGGATGTCAATTCATTACAGAGACTGCTCAATCCATATTAACATTTTAGTATGAGCATGAGTTTGGGTGAAACAAAGTTGAGATATGAGGGAGATCGATGAGAGGGGAGCTGTGTTAGTGAAGGATTCCTATGATAAGCAAATATTCACTGATTCATGGGAGATATTAGTCTAGAATTGGAGAAAAAGGGAACATAGTTTAGTTAGACCAGGTGATGTCAAAGAAAGTAGCTGAAAACAAAGGATTTAAATAAGATCCAGAGTCATATAACATTATTTTAAAATGTCCTATTTTCAATCAAAACAGGAATACCCCAAATGAATGAAAAAATATAGTTAGCTGATGCCAACAGTTAGATGACAGAGATTTATCAATAGAGGTGCCAGGTAGGGGAGAACACAAGGTTCCACACTGGGCCTCTTCTGACACCCAAGGCAGGGGGAGAGCCCAGGACTCCTCATTACTGCTGAATAGAAACAGGATTTCCATTCTTGATCTCCACCAACACTGTAGTGTGACTGGCCTTTTAACCAGTGGGTGATAGAGAAAGTGCTGGGCCTCTACCTGACCTCCTCTGTGCTACCCCAACAGGTAGGGAAGGGCCACCTCCATCACTGCAGGGTGGTAGGTGGAGCTGAGGCTCCCCGTACGTTCTGCTCTAACACACATTAGGGGGCAGTGCTCATTATGGGCCTGTGGGGATGAAAGTCCAGACTTGCTATTCAGCCTTCTCTGACACCACTCCAGCAGGGGCTCTGGGTCACCTCATTACAACCTGGCAAGGGTGGAAATCTAGGACACACTCGGCCTTTGTTGATACGGCTGGAGTGGGGCCAACATTTTGTTTTCTTTGTGGTCTTTGTCTAAAAATTTTCTGCCCTGCTAGGCTGTCTCTTTCTTGATCATTTGGCTAGCAAGAGCAGACTTCTGTTGTTTCCATGGTGTGCATGAACACCTATTGGCATTTTCTGATTTCTAGTTTATTCAGCTTCGAGTCTGGGATATACGAGACAGAAAGAAAATTCAGAGAACTCACCACTGTGTCATTCCAAGATCCCTAGCTGATCTGCTTTCTCCCCTCCACCTTTTAGAGTCTTTTTATGTTTGTTTAAAAATAATATACAAAGTTTTGAGTTCAATTTAGTGATGATAAAGGGGATAAATATATCTACTCCATCTTCCCAAAAGCAGAAATCTCAAGGGTGAATTTTCTTGTATGTAAATTATATCTCAATAGAAATACAATTGATTTTTAAATATAGACTTGCATTCTGCAATCTTGCTAAATTACACATTATTTCTAATAGCTTTTTATATATTTCTTAAGATTTGCTATGTAGATGATCATGCTGCCTGTAACTAAACAGGATTATTTCTTCCTTTAAATCTGGATGAATTTACTTTATTTTTCTTCATTACTTACACTGGCTAGAGTATCCCATGGAATGTGGAACAGAAGTGATGAGATCACTTGTATTATTTGAAATCCCAATATTGACTTTTTCTTTTATGGATGTTCCCTGGGATTATGTAGACTAGCAAAAAAAAACAGCATCCAAAACCCATAATCATACTCTAAACATGAGAAAAATGTCAGGCATACCCAAATTGACAGACATACCAGACTAGTGCTTTTCAAAACTGTCAAAATCAACAAAAACAAGGAGAGTGAGAAAATTTCCCAGTCAAGAAACTTTCCCAAGCTGAGCAGACATACCAAGTAAATGTAATGTAGTATCCTGGATGGTATTCTAGAACATAAAAATTACATTAGGTAAAAACTACAGAAATCTGATTTAAGAGTGAATTTCAGTTAATAATTAAAGAAATTTCAGTAACAATTACAAAATATTTTCAATTAAATAAAATGAAAATGCAACTTGTCAAAATCTGTGGAATGTAACAAATGTAGTGCTTAGAAATTTATAGACTTAAATCCTTATATTAGAAAAGAAGACCTAAAAATCAATAATCTAAGTTTCCTCATCAGATAATGAGAGAAAGAAAAGCAATATGAACCCAAAGTAATCAAAAGAAAAGAAATAATAGAAAGCCGAGCAGACATCAATGGAATTAATGTCAATGAAGCCAGAAGCTTGTTCTTTGAAAAGAGTGTTAAAATTGATAAATCTTTAGCCAGGCTAACCAAGAATAAAAGAGAGAACATAAAAATTAGTATTATCATAGATAAAAGAGGCCTTGTTGCTACTGATCTTATGGACATTAAAAGCATAATAAAGGTTGGACATGACTGCCAGGTGTGTAAATCTCCCTGGTAATGTGCGACAGAACTCCCAGGATAAGCCAGGACCCAGCATCAAAGGATTGAGAAAGCCATTTTGACCAAAAGGAGGGAAGAGAGAATTGAGGCAAAATAAATTTCAATGGCTAAGAGATTTCAAAAAAAGTTGCAAGGTTATCCTTCAGGTTATTCTTATGCATTATATAGATATCCCTTTTTAGTTTATTGACTATTTGAGTGGCTCAAGGGAAGTACCTGAAACTGTTGAGCTGTGTTCCATTAACCTTGATTCTTGAAGACAATTGTATAAAGATATAATTTTTACAATGTGACTGTAGGATTGTGAAAACCTTGTGTCTGTTGCTCCTTTTATCCAGTGTATGGTTAAATGAGTGAAATATATGGATAAAGAATAAATAAATAATATGGGGACAAAGGGTAAAATAAAATGGGTAGATGGAAATACTATGGGGAGGGGTAAGGGGTATGGTAAGTATGAGGTGTTCTTTTTTTTTTCCTTCTTATTTCTTTTTCTGGAGTGCTACAAATGTTCTAAAAAATGATTCTGGTGGTAAATAAAAAACTATGTGATGATATTGTGAGCCATTGATTGTACACCATGTATGGAATGTAGGTGTATGAAGATTTATCAGTAAAATATTTTTTAAAAAGGATAAAGAATTTTATAAATAACTATGCTCATAATTTCATAACATAGATAAACAGACCAATTCCTTGGAAGACAAAATCTATTAAAACTCACACAAGAATAAATAGGTCATCTTTGGATAAGTCCATTTCTATTAATTAATCAAGTCAATACTAATAACCTACTGTTAAAGAAAGCAACAGGCCCAGGTGGCTTCACTAGTGAATTCTACCAATTTTTTTGGTCAGGCACCAGGAATCAAACCCTGGTCTCCAGCATGGCAGGTGAGAATTCTGCCACTGAGCCACCATCACACCACCCGAATTCTATCAAATTTTAAGGAAGAAATTATATATCAGTTTTCTACAATTTCTTCCCAAAAATAGAATTAAAGGAATCATTCCTGTCTTATTCTGTGAGTAAAGCCATACCCTAATATCAAACCAATCAAAGATATTACAAAAAAGAAAATGACAGACCAATATCTCTCATGAACTTAAATACAAAAGTCCTCAAAACAAAATTAGGAAATAAAAATACAACAATGTATAAAAATAATTGAACACCACAACCAAGTAAGATTGATTCCAGATATTCAAGACTGGTTCAATATTTGAAAATCAATTAACGTAATATGTTGCATTAACATGCTAAAAAGAAAAACCATATATCATATCAATAGATGCAGAAAAAGTGTTCACCAAAATCCATCACCCATTCATGATAAAAATGCTGAGCAAAACAGCAATGCAGGAGAAATCCTTCAACTTGATAAAGAAAATCTACAAAATATGATACTATATAATAAGAAACTAGATTTTCCCTCCTAAACTTGGGTACAAGGCCAGGATCTTTATTCTCACTACTCCTATTCAACATAATACTGGAAATTCTAGTTAATTAAGTAAGACAAGAAAAGGAAACTAAAGGTATATAGATCTGGGTTGAAGAAATAAAACTGTCTTTATTTTCAGATGGCATGATTGTCTCTGTAAAAAATTTCAAAAGAATAGACAAAAAACTGCAACTAATAGAAATCATAGCAAGATTTCAGGATATAAGTTTAATATACAAAAGTTCATTGATTTCCTAAATACCATCAATGAGCAGTTGGAATTTAAATTTAAAAACACAACACCATTTACTTTAGCATCAAAGAAAGTATGCTGATCATTTAAAATTTTTATATTTGGTGTTAGATACGGGTCAAATTTAATTCTTTCTGCATATGAATATCCAGTTTTTCCAGTACCATTTGCTGAAGAGAATATTTTTTCCACATTGAGTGGACTTGGCATTGTTGTCAAAAATCAACTGGACAAAGATGTGTGGATTTTTCTGAACTCTCAATTTTATTACATTGGTCTGTATTTATTTCCTTGTGCCAGTGCCACACTGTTTTGTCTACTGTAGCCTTGTCTTTAAATTGGGATACGTGATTTCTCCAACCTTGTTCTTCTCTTGCAAGATCAATTTGGCTAATCAGGGCCTCATGCCCTTCCATATGAACTTAATGTTGGCATTTCCATTTCTGCAAAGAAGGCTGTTTAAAGTTTAATTAGGACTGCATCGAATCTGGAAATCACTTTGGGTAGTACTGATATATATTAACAACATTAAAAGCAAATACGGAAAAAAAAAAGCTAGTACTCTAAAACTCTTAGTACAAATCATAGGGAAATATCTTTATGACCTTGTATTAGGAAATATATTCATATACTTTTTAACAAAAACATAAGTAGCAAAAGAGAAAATAGATATACTGGACTTCATCACAATTAAAAACATTTGTGCATCAAAGGAAATAATTAAGAAACTGAAAAGACAGCTTACAGAATGAGAGAATATATTTGGAAGCTAATTATCTGATAAGGACTTAATAAGAATATAAAAAGAACTCATAAAACTCAATACTAAAATGGCAAACATCCAAATTTTAAAATGGGCAAAGGAGTAGAATAACATTTCTCCAAAGAATGCACACAATTGGCCAATAAGTACATGAAAGATGCTCAACATCATTAGCCATTAGGGAATACAAATCAAAACCACAATGAAATACCACTTCACACCCACTAAAATGGCTATGTCAAAAAAAGAGGAAAACAACAACTGTTGAATGAGGATGCAGAGAAATAGGTATCTTTGTACATTGCTGGTGGGAATATAAAATGGTGTGGCCACTGTGGAAAGAAGTTTGTCAGTTCCAGAAAAATTAAACATAGAATTATCATATAACCCTGCAATCCCATTTATATCTCGATACCCACAAAGAACTGAAAACAGGGACTTGAACAGATATTTACATACTGATGTTCATAGCAACATTAATAATAATACTTTAATGGTGGAAGCAACCCAAGCATATATCAAAAGAAGAATTGGATTTTAAAGTGTGGAACATATATACAAAGGAATTTAATTAAACCATAAAAGGGAATGAAATTCTGATACATATTGCAACATGGATGAACATTGAAGACAGCCTATGGCATGAAGTAAGGCACACACAAAAGGACAAATATGAAATAACTAGAATGCGGAAGGTAATAGAAACAGTTGGTGAATTACAGGTAGATATTCAGGAGAATTGAAAGCAGGAATGCAGACATACATTTGTATCCTATGTTCATAGTGGCATTATTCACATCTGAGAAAAGACAGAAACAACCCAAGTGTCTGTCAACTGATAAGTGGACAAATAAAATGTGGAATATACATACAATGGAATATTATTCAGCTGCAAGAAAGAATGAAGTCGTGATGCATGCAAACATATGGGTGGACCTTAATGATATTATGTTAAATGAAATCAGCCAGTCACGAAAGCACAAATACTGTATGATCACACTAATATGAACTAATTATAATAAGCAATCTCACAGACTTAGAATCTAGAGTATAAATTACTAGGAAACAGAATAAGGGTAGAGAAGGCGGAGCTGATGTTTAATTTGTGCAGAAGTTTTAATTAAGTTGATTGTAAATGCATGGAAATGGATAAAGGTGATGATAGCACATTACTGTGAGTTTAATTAATTAACAGTGCTGAATTGTGTTCGTAAATGTGGTTGAAAGGGGAAGTTTTGGGTCGTGTATGTCACTAGAAAGAAAGCTAAAGGATAAAACATGGGACTGTAAAACACAGGGAGCCCTGTTGTGGATGATGACTGTAGTTAATGGTACAAAAATTAGAATGTTCTTTCATGAGCTAAAA
>PVIY010032913.1:0-28561 GCA_004026745.1 Myrmecophaga tridactyla
TTGAGAAGCTGAAGGGCTGAAGGGAAAGACCAAGCAAAGCCATGGTAAGCCTTTCAGCCTAAAAGATTTCCAGATGTTCAGACAGAAGCCCTTCTTGGTATTACAGAGGCAGGTGGCAAATGGCAAGCAGCAACACATTTCACGTTTAGCTTAAAAAAATAAAAACTAAATGCTGTCAGAGTCTCAAAACATGTGATCCCTAAAATCTCTTTTCTCTGTTATGCTGATATCTTCTCCTCCACTTTCTCTTTGGTGAGGTTCTTGAAGAGCTGCTATCTCGTTGAAATGAGCACTTTTGCAACTAAATACTGCAATTACCTGTAGTCCTAAGGTGTGCAGAAAATGTGTGATCTTCTCATTTGAGTTGCTAAAAAAAAATGCATTTCTTTTTATTTGAAAAAAAAAGAACTGCTTACCTTTACTTGCATCTAATTGATACCTAATTGTTTTAGGAATTTGAGGCATTGACCCTTTATAATCAAGTGTGAGATTATATCATTAGATTTAGACATTATTAAGTCATTGGGGATCAAAGAACACTTTAAAAAATACATACTAAGTATCAAGTAGTTCAATCTGACAGTTCAGTGGAAAAGCAGGTTTGAATAAACATGAATAAAACCCCATCTATGCATCAGTTTTGAAGGAAAACTAATGCTACTTTTTCACATCCTGTCTGAGAAAACTATTACCTTGGACATGTGTTTTATTTTGAACTTTAAGAAAGTTGCAGACCTCTGGAAGGTGCTAGAAACTTGTGGTTTAAGAGTATAAATCTAAATAAAATTTTGCATTTTATTTGCAGATTTTTCCATGGAAATGTCAGAGACCTCAGAAGGGCTTGTGGAATGTCTTCAAGTTCTGGATTTGGACAGTGCTTTGTTGTGGTATGTTATGATATCTGTATATTACTAAACCTTTTTAAACTTGTGCTCATTTTTCTTAAATATTCACTGGGTATACAGATAATAAGAGGAAATTATTAATTAGACAGCTATTAATTGTGCCCTTTCTATAAATGTCTCTTTTTTTCCCTCTTACCTTTATTTAGTTCATTCCCCATATCCTCCTTGCCCTGCCACATTCCCTGCAGTGTGGTACAAGTCCTGACAATCCTACAAAAGTCTTCAGTTGAGAAGGAAAAAAGTCAGTAAAGAAATATCCAATAAGGTAGCTGCAATCTGCACCAAATATTTAGCACTTTCTAGTTTTACATAATGGCTCAATATACAGCAATGCCATTTCTACCACTAAACTGTGAGCTGTCTGAAGACAGGGTCCATGGGTTATTTTTTGGTACCTCTCCCACTGATGTGACAAGTTTTATGTCTGATTCTTAAAGACCCTCCAGCAATTACCTTGAACCTTCTTTCTCATTCCCTAAGCTAATGTGGTTTTACTCCCCAGCTTGGATTCTTAACTCTACCAAGCAAACATGCTTACTGTACCCTTCACAAAATTTATTCCTTACACTTGTCTGCCTGAGCCACCTGTGGAATCCAGAGTATTTCCACTCAACAAATATTTTCTGAATTCCTACAGCGTACCAAGCACGATTCTAGGCACCAAGGATACAGCAGTAAACCAATCCGATTCACTCCTCTTAGAACTTACATTCTAACGGAATGGTCCTTTAAAGTTCTGTTTAAAATATTGATTTTGTGACATTCTTTACCCATGAATCATATCTGCTCCCTAGCTCGCTGTCCATTTCTAATGTATTTAATTTGATCAAAATTAGTTATGTTTTCTTTGCATCTGTTATTCCTTGTACAGAATTCTTAGGAAACTGTAAGAATTGCATCTATATTTTCTTTGGTATTTCTCCATGGTACTTGCCCTACACATAGTGAAAATTCAATAAATGTTGAGAGCTGTGAAAACTTTTACCTTACTGTATGTTTCACATAGATTATACCATGCTTGAATGTTAAAAATTATTATGGGGTCATTGTGCAATTATGTGTTTTTTATTGTTTTTTCAAAGCCCTCACATTCAAATGATCATTTGATGTTTAATTAATATGATTATGAAATATTATCATATTTAATATCTTTGTGCACAAAGCATGATTTAATTAATTCTGTAATCCTACATCATTTAGTTTTATAAATTGGTCTCTTTTTGATTATGCAATTATATATATAAGGCTTTGGCTGAGTATTGAGGCTTGCCCAGCAGGTGCTCTAACTATTATAAAATATTATCTTTGTGATATGAAAATGATTACTAAAAGGTATGTCATTGCTGCTCCTGTCCTTACTTTGTTTCTCATTTAGGCACATAAATGTTGGCCTCTGGGGAATTATCTCAGGATTAAAAAGTGGATTGGAAATCTTGCAAAGTTATATGATATTATACTTAAATTAGTTTTAAATGATTGGCAGCCACTGGGCAAAAGAAATGTGAGTTTCTAAAATATGTGGGTTAAATTTCACTGAAAGAATTTTGAGGAAAAAATGTATGAAAACAAACCTGAGAAAGTTGCCAAATTTGTCTAAAATAGAGCTATAAGTAAAAGCAGTATATTATGGTGAGATGCAATTAGAGTCAGAAGGTCTAGGTTCTATTTGAATCTAGAATCAACTAGTTCTGTGACCCTGGGCAGGTTACTTATACTCTTAGTCTCAGTTTTCTTGTCTCTAATTGTCAGGGGCAGCCTGGATGAGGTTCTTTTCAGCTGTAACATTATCTGGGTCTACAGAATTTGCTTTGACATATTTCAGATTTCCTGGTACATCATGGAACCCATGGCTGGACTTACCACTATTCTCAATATCCTATGAACTGGAAAAAGGCCAGAATGTTCTGCCAAGAAAATTACACGGATTTAGTTGCCATACAAAACAAGGGGGAAATTGAGTACCTGGAGGAGACACTGCCCTTCAGTAATAGTTACTACTGGATAGGAATCCGGAAGGTGAGAGGGATATGGACTTGGGTGGGAACCAATAAGTCTCTCACTGAAGAAGCGACAAACTGGGGACTTGGGGAGCCCAACAACAAGAAGAGCAAGGAAGATTGTGTGGAAATCTATATCAAGAGGTCCAAAGACTCGGGAAAGTGGAATGATGATGCCTGCCTCAAAAAGAAGAGAGCCCTGTGTTACACAGGTAGGGGGTGACCAAACTGCTATGTGACTTGGGACTCAGGAAGGGCCAGAGTTAAGGGAGTAATTGGACTAATCCCAGGAAAATATGGGAAGAAGAGAACAAGTTGCTAGTTCATTCTAAAATGCTTCCAATCCTCTAAGTAAGTTTGAATCTTGTCATTTCTGAGCATTTTTGGTGTTTGAGGCTGCTCCCTATACCCCAGATCAAGTTGTTATTGAGGTTAACCTCATAGCATATACCCCAGATCAAGTCACATCAAAATGATTTGTATATGTGAGAAGTAAGGAGGGAGAACTAGATCCACAGTGCCCCTTGATAACAAGGCAAAGGAATAGAAGCAGATAAATGGGGGCCAGTGGAGAGTATCGGCTCACATCACCTCATATCACCTCAATATCCTCATTGCAAAATAGGGCGCTGGGCGCTAAGCATTTGTTTCCTGGCCAAATATGATGTAATTCTATATAATAAAACATTGCACTATCTGAGGTGAGTGACAATTTCTGTAAACACAATGATGTTTCCAAAAGGGTCAACATTTTTCCGAGTCATACTTTTATAGTGAAACATAGATAACACGGTCTCCTGTAAGGTGGATTCTCTGCCAATTTTAGCAAATATGGAGTTTTTAATCTCCATACTTTATATAAAGAAAGAGATTGCCAAGCACATTGCAAAACTGATTGGAGTCAGGGAGTCATTTATCTACTTACTACATTAAAAGCAAGTAATTTCAAGAGTCTCAATGAATGCCACTAAGTTTCCCTTAAATGTTATTTGGTATTGCCATTGGTAAACTCATTCTGAAAGCAAATAAATGTCTATGGCTATATGGCTAATATTCCACTTAAAGAAAATTTAGCATATGATTTTTATGAAAAGATGTTAGAATATACAACTTGATATAGCCTGTTCACTAAGAAATTCTCAGGAAAAAAAGTTTTAAAGATTAAAAGAAATTATTATGACTACTAAAATGTAATCACATTAAAATATTGTTTTTCTGACTTCCCAAAAGCTTCTTGTCAGCCACGGTCATGCAGCGGCCATGGGGAATGTGTGGAAATCATCAATAATTACACCTGCAACTGTGACGTGGGGTATTATGGACCCCAGTGCCAATTTGGTAAGCTCCTTTCTTGGTTTCTGCCCGTGTAAAGTCACAAGGGTCATTATACTTTATGGAAGTTGGTTGGGACAAAATGATATGATTCTGAGAAATGGGAAGTTTCAATCAGAAAGCTGTGCTTTCACAATGCTTCTAGCTTCCTTTAAAGGTTTCATAAGTCAGCATGAAGTTTCAATTCACTTTTAAACAAGTCTTTTTGAGCATTCACAAAGAACATAGTGCTGGAATAAAGTTATAAAGGTTGCAGTGATGAATCATATATGATAAATTCCTGCTCTCAAAGAGCTTGTGATTTAATGAAATTGTTGGGTTAATTATAACTCTAAAGTCTAAAATATGCTATAGTATTCATCATTATGAAAGTGAATTATCCATAAGGAAATCTTTCTTTTTAACATAATTATCAGAGTCATGACAGGATAAGGCCAAAGAGAAAAGTTCATATAATGATAATGTGGTATTTTGTGGAGATATATAATAATAAAATCAATACATTTGTTTGGGTTGGATATTTCAGAGGGATACAAAGAGCTCTGTCACAGATTCTGCTCCTAGGGATTTACAACTAACTAGTGGAAATGCCATAATCTTGTAATTGAGTTTCATGGAAAGAAAGATAAGCTGGAGTAAGTTTGTTGATACTGGAGGCTCCTTAAGGAAGAAATTGGGTTTTTATTCTGCAACATCTGCTTTTAGGGCAATTCTCCTAGAAACCAGTTCATAGGATGGATTGGAGAGCAGAGAGAGAAGAGGGAAGAATCATTAGGAGCTATGGAAATCATTCAGAGATGTGGTGGTGGAAATGGAAAGAAGAGAATACACAGATTCAAATTCAAGGAGTCTTTGACCCAGTCAATTCTCTATTGAAAGAAACATCAAATCCTTTGATATTGGTTGAGTTTCAAAATAGTGTGTGAAGTATCTGGCACATAAAATAGAAAATTATAAAAAAAGAAACAAGCAATGTTTAAAAGAATAAAGAATTAAAGCCAAAACAAATTTAAATGCCAACCAACTGGAATAAATCTAACTCATTTTACTCCATCACCAAGCCATGACTCCTATATAATATTTTATATAGGATCATTTACTTTATATACTTTATGTAGTGATCACTTCTCCTAGGGTTTCTGCATGGGCACATACCCACTAAACCCATTAACTGTTGTTATTTCTTAGCTTCTGCCTTTTGTCCATTGCTCTTCTGACTCTACATGCCCCCTTTGTTCAAACTCATGACTCTTGTGGACTCAGAAATCTATGTGAGCTTAGAACTGATAAATCTGTGTCTCTAGTTTTGAACTCAAATATGCTAAACATATCCCTTTGGATGCCTAAAGGACTATGTAAAATCAATTGTCACCAACCAGCTTTCCTTTTCGTACTTGTTATACCAGTATGCGGTACCATCACTTTCATGGAAAACTCTTCTGTGGGTCTTTCTCACCTCTGCCCACATTTATACAAGGTAACACACTACCAATTTTTATAACTGCATATTTCTCCAGTTTGCCTCCTATTTGCCAACTCTACTACCATTGCTCTCATTGCCTTTCTCATGGATTATTGTAGTAGTCTCCTGGTTGAGCTTCACAACTTTAAATTCTCCTGAAATACATTATTCATATTGCAGGCCAGCTGGTCAATTAAAAAGAACCAAATGAACATCACACAACTGTGACCATCCACACTTTAATTTCTACCCATCATTTGTCTTACAGGATGAAATTTAAGCACCTCAAGGCTCAACAAATTAATGAAAAATTTAATTAAAAATTTAAAGCATTTTGTCCTGGTACCTATATTTCTCTCACATCATTCTCTGCCTCCTCTTTCCTTCTAGTAACATCAAAATGCTTGGAGTTTTCCACACTTTCCATCCATCTGTTTTGTATCTCCTTGACTTTGCTCATGGCTTTCTCACTCATTTTGCACTTGGCTAACACAGCTGTTCATCTCTAAGAAAAGTTTAAGAACCACTTCTTCCTGGAATATTTCCTTGGACCTCAAGACAGGCTAAGCATTCCTATTCTGCATTTTCCATTCTGTATTCCTATAGCTCCACACATTTCTTTTTATTCTTCCCACATTTGTTGAAGCTATCTGTTTTCTTGTCCATCTACCCAGGTAGATTGACAACTCCTTGAGGTCAGTATCTTATTTATCATTGAATCTGTAGGAGTCAGTACTATGCCTGCCTCTTGTTTGTGGGCCTGAATTGAATTGGATGATGTAATTTACTTTGATTTGGACTTGCCCCATCAGGGGGTAATATTAAAATTTTTCTAATTTCTGGAGTTCTTTCTTCATTTATATCTGAAGAACTAGATCACAATGGTGGCTCAAATTTGATAGATAAGAAATAAAACATATGAGTTGCAATATTTGCCTAAATGATATGACAGGACCTAACATACAAAGAATTTGATTTCCAAGTCTTAATTGGATCTACCAGACCACCAATCAGATTAGGGAAATAGATAAAGCTTCTGAAGAGGGTTATCAAAATCAGAACCACTAAAGTTCCAGAACTGAGCTATAGTGAATGAAGACAGAATCAAGGCCAACATGCTTCCTCAAGCTTCTGTCTTCTCTTGTAAAAGAGACTGATCATGGATGCTCACTTTGAACCTTCTTTTCCCAATATATAATATACTCAGAAGCATCAATGTAAGAGCTATTTCTAAAGCTAAACTGGTCATTCCCATGGAAACTTATCTGGGTTTTAATATTCTCTCCCCCAGATACTGCCAAAGATAAGAAGAAGATGACTAGCTTGCATTTAATTAGGACTTCTTGTGAACCAGGCTCTGTTCTAACTTCTTGACTTGCATTAAATCACTTAATTCTCACATTAATTCTATAATGTTGATAAAATTAACATTACCTCTCTTTTATAGATGAAGAAACTGAAGCCAAAAAAGGTTAAATAATCTTGCTGAAAGGCACATGGCTATCAAATATCAGGGCTGGGATTCAAATCCAGGCATTAGATCCTCTTAGCATTACCTTATACTATTTCTTTTCTCATTGAAGTGGTTCAGTGTGAGCCTTTGGAGGATCCCGAGTTGGGTACCATGGCCTGTATCCACCCTTTGGGAAACTTCAGCTTCAGCTCACAGTGTTCCTTCAACTGCTCTGAGGGAACAGACTTAATTGGGACTGAAGAAACTACTTGTGGGCCACTTGGAAGCTGGTCATCTCCAGAACCAGCCTGTCAAAGTGAGTAACTATTCAGATTGTTACTGAACTAAGGTGGTGGGTTCTTTTGCCCAATGCACTCAAATGACCATTCCTGAGACACTGGAGTTTCAAAGAGAGAAAAAGTTTATCGCTAGGTGCATAGCAGGAGATTGGATGGCTTATTGGCCCAAAATCTCTCTCCCTGAACTGCAGTAACTATAATAGTGTTATAGAATTAAAATATGGGCAGTATGAGCACAGTGTCTCCGTATGATGTAATTAGAGGTGATACAATTATTGAGCATGCGCAGGTTGATTACTTGCTTAGTCACAGAATGTACGTAAGAAAATGGTAGCCTTAATATGATGATGGGCATGACTTTCAGTATTTTGATGAAGTATGGGTGACTTGTAGGTTAATGTCTAAGCTACTGCACATGTCACGTGGGCCCATTTGGTTAGATCCAGTTTCATTATCAAGATAACATTGAACTTGGAGTGGGTTAGTCTGGGCTAACCCAAGACCCTCCACTGATAAACATTAGGGGCTGTCTTTAGTGATCACAAGACTCCAAAGTAAAAAAACTGGATAAAAGGATTCAAATGCAGATTAGTTGCAAGGTTTTTACAATCACAAGGGCACAAGCTAAAGGCAATTCAGTCATTATAAAACATCAAGGCAGCTGGATTACAATTTAGGGATTTCCCTCTGTCTACTCCAATATACCAGAAAGCAAAAAAAGGAATATCTATATAATGATTCAGTAATCAAAATCATCCGTTAAATCCAAATTTTTCAGTGACAGGATAAGAAGCTTTGTCTCAGTTGTCCTGAGTCTATAGACTGGGAAAATGCAGTCTTGCTAAGAAATCCATATACTCTCATGGAGCACAGTTTTACCATAGATTATACTATGAGGGTTTCAAATCAGTTAAGGCTACTGAAGATCAAAAGAAAAACCCCAAACAAAATATAACAACGAGATACCCTGTTTCTGAAGGCATCTCTCAGCATGTATGTAATTAATAGCAATACAGTATGGTTACTCTGCAATTTTTTTCCTTTCTTTCTCATTGGCATGGCATAAATGAACCATCTGGTTGAACATCAATTAAATTTTGGTTGTCCTCTCCTTTCAATAGCACCTATTTTATGTGGTATTCTACTTAACACCAATCAGTTTCCTCTATGGTGAGAAGAGGTCTTTTTTTGATTTTTTTTTTTTTTTTTTTATTGAAGCCCATTTAGTTTTCTTCCTCCATGAACTCTCTGGAGAATAACAACTGCTGTGAAAAACAAAATCTACCTCTCTAGCTTTGTTCTTTGGAAATATATGGTGCCATTTTTTCCCTTCTTAGTTGCCAAGATGATCCTTGTTTGGGGGGGAACTGGTAGTATACAAAGTTTTTGAAGTTCTGGTTATACTATCTACATTTATGCTCCTGATGCACTTTAAGTGGTTTAATTCTCAAAAGAACTATCAAAATTCTCTACTTAAGTCATAGACCTAAATCAAACAACATGTTGAATTTTACAGAAGTTGGGTGATTTGCTTCAGGGAGTTGGGATATTTCATAAGACAACTTTGGTAGACTTTAGAAGAAGTGAAAGTGTGAAAATTCTCTACATTCACTCAGAATATTCCATGAGAGCCCTTGGTTGGAGACAATGTGCTAAAGCACTTCCAGTGGAATAGGAGAGCCACCAGAGCTGGGCACCAAAAGTCCCGCAGGCTTTGAATGCTCTGATGACTAGAAGGCTCATGTGGATGGCTGAATCAGATAGCTCCGGCTAAAGACCTTCAGTCAAGGGAGGGTGACTGCCCAGAAATACCGTGTTTTTCTTTCTCACTGAAGTGAATCGATGTGAGCCTCTAATAGCACCCAGTCTGGGAACCATGGACTGCAATCATCCCCTGGCAAACTTCAGCTTCACTTCTGTGTGCACCTTCCACTGCTCAGAGGGAACCGAGTTAATTGGGAAGAAGGAAACCATTTGTGGATCATCTGGAATGTGGTCCAGCCCTAGTCCAATATGTCAAAGTAAGCAAGTTTGCCCAGTTACACTTTTATTTCTTTAGTTTTCAGCCAATCTCAACTCTTCTTCACATCGTAACTCTTAAAATCTAAACTCACTGTCTCTACTACTTCATTTCTTACTCATTTTTCTATTCCACTATAATCTCTCTGTTAATCCGTTGAAATGCCTCTACATTGGTCAGCAGTGGCAGTCTAATTCCCCAAATAGTAGGTAGTTTTCAACTTCCTCACATCTGTCTTTGCATGAGAAGGACTATGTCTTCCTCATCTTTGTATATCTTCCCCTTGACTCAGTGCCTGCCAATAGGTGCTAAATTAAAGCATATTAAATTATCATGTGAAAATATAGCTACACAAGTACACCCTGAGGCCACCTGCCCCAATGGAAAAAAGTCTTTAAATGTTAGGATCTGTTAGAGGACAAGGGCGGTGGATTCTTTGCACAAAGCACTGGCCCGTTGAGCAATTCCTGAGACACCTGGGTTTCAAAGAGAGAAAGAGTCCATTGCTAGGCACTAAGAAGGAGATCAGATGGTGTATTTATGGCCCCATAATCTGTCTCCCCAAACTGCAGTCATTCTGATGGTCATACTAGCAAAAGACAGGCAGGTTTTAGGATAATGAGCACAAAGACTCCAGATGTTATAATTAGAGGTGATCTAATTATTGAGATTACACAGATTGATTACAGGTTTAATCATAGAACATATGTGAGAAAATGGCAGCATTAATATTATGATGTGTGTGATTTTTAGTATTACAGTGAGGTACAGGTGATTCATAGATTAAACTGTAAGCTACTGCACATGTCAGGCGGGTCCATTTTGGCTAGATCCAGCTTAGGTTATCAAGATAGCTTTTGAGTTGGGGTGGCTTACTTCTGGGCTGACCCAGGGCCCTTCATTAATAAACATCAGGGGCTGTCCTTAGTGATCACAAGACTCCAAAGTCAACAAACCAGATAAAATCGGTACAAATAAGGGTCAGTCACAAGGTTTTCACAGTCACAGGGGATGAGATAAAGGCTATACAATCATCATCAGAGATCAAGGCAGTTGGATAATAGTTCAGTGATTTCAGGTTATTTCCCTCTGTCTACTCCAATATACCAGAAAGCACAAAGGAATTTATCTATAATGATTCAGTGACCATAATCATCCCTTAAATCCCTGTTTCTCAGTTACAGACCTATCGAGGCTGTCAGAGAACCAGATCTCTGTTGACCCAAGGCCTGGGAGAAGAGTGGGGGAGCAGGGAGTAGGCATGAGTCATTCTAGGCTTACTAGTGATGCCTCCTCTTAAGGGTGGCCTCTTGTTCATTTCCTCATCCAGCTAATAGATACCCTCTCTTTGGATTCTCTGGGAACTTATTGGGTGTGGGGATGGAAGGACCTTAAGAGGATTTAACAAAGTAATGTGGAAGAATAAGGAACAGAGTCAGACCCTATGCCAATGTGCAAAAGTAGGTTCCTTCATTTGGCAGTATCAGAGGACTGATTTTGTAGGTTTTTCATATAGGTATTCATTTAAGAAAGCCCTCAAATGAACTTAGTTTACACTTCTGAGAAGATATATAGATGTATCCTTTTACATATTTGTCAAGGAAATGGAGGGAAGTAGTAGGGCTACATCATTTGAGAGACAGATTGGTGTAGGTCCTTGGCATATAAACATCAAGTGCATTTTATTTGCACAGCTCCTTTAAAGTAAACGCTTTAACAGTTTCCTTTGCTTGACAAGTTATCTGGTTCAGATCAGTATTTTTTTCTTTTACCTGAAGTTGTATTAGGCATTTTGGCTCTTCTTGGTGTTTCAGTGTCCCAAGGCCATGGAGCTAAATACAATGGTGGCCACTTCCTGCCAAGAATTTTAGACACATTTCTATGCATTGCAAATTGGGGGATCAGGATTCTACAAACTGGATTATAGGATTCTCTAGGCTGGCCCAGTCTTTGCCTCTGCCGCAGACCAATAGTGGACCTCACCATGCTAGTTTACTCATCTGTCAACAGTGCTTGTGGCTTCATGTTTTGTGTCTTACTGATCTCTCTTTCAGAATTAGACAGGAGTTTTTCAAATATCAAGCAGGGTGACTATAACCCCCTCTTCATTCCGGTGGCTGTCATGGTTACGGCATTCTGTGGACTAGCATTTATTATTTGGCTGGCAAGGCGATTAAAAAAAGGTATGAGAATTTAACTTCATATAAAAATAATACAACTTTAAAGGGAAAAAATATAGTGAGACCCACATGAAATTAAGTGTGATAGAGTCAACTGAAGCACAATGCCAAGCTTTATTTTCTAGAGACACCAGCCCCTTGGGACATGTGAAACAGCCTGGTACAACTTTCGGGAAAACAAGTTGGTTGCTTTTTGCTTTTCATTCAACAAGCATTTAAAAAATATCTGCTATGTTCAAGGCACTCTGCTAGGGTGGTAACTGAGTTAAATCGGATATTCTAATCATTCTTTGTTCTTATTTAATTTTGAAAAAAAAAAAAAGGACATATAATCTCTGTCCTCTAAGAGCTTACATGCTTTTGATTTGGGGCACTAGAAAATGAATCCAAGTTCCACTAAGATTTTCAAGGCACCAGTTCCAAATACCTGACCTCTTCAAGAGTCACGTAGCTCTCTGGCTCCTGTGTGGGAGTGCACGTGTCTGAGAGAAGCCCCCAGGTATTCTTGCCAGTGCTTAGTCAGCAAAGCCACAAGTTCTAACCATTTGTAATACATGCTGAAGTTTTCTGTCCTCCAATGATTGGAGAAGAAAAGGGAAGAAAGAGGGGTACCTTGAGAAGCTATGATCTGCTGCCAGAAGAGTAGATGGAACATCACCAGAGAAGAGAAACAGTATCACTTCCCTTGCCTATACCCTGGGTGTATCCAAGCCCTACAGTGGGACCAGCGAGGCCTTGGGCATGCACTATCACACTTGGCAGCACTCACATGGCAGAAACTTTCAAGACTATGAAATTCATATACGTTAGGCAGCTTGTAAGGTGTTTCTGCCTCAAGTTCAGAGGTCATGCATGGTTGACCTTAAACAACTGATAATCAACTTCTCTGTGCTCCCTCTTTGTGGGGTCAGTTGTTTGGTGATTCATTTCCACTTCTATCAGATTAATTAGCATGCATCCTACTCATTGAAAATGGTATGTAAAGGCTCCCCACCCCCTACATTGGCAATTATAGGAATATTATTCACCAATCCTTAATGGTCTTCCACCATGATTCAATCGCACATCCCAAGTTTAAGAATAAGGAAAGCTAGGTTAGTTTTCTAGCCAACTCAGAAAGATACTAGGAAGAACACTGTCAATATGCATGGATTTCATTAACTGTGCCCTGAGAGCAGTGAGCATTTAAAATGCCTCTGCTCTTGTTATTAGAAATTCTGTCAAGGTGGATCCCACCACCTTAAAGTACTTTATTAAGTACTTATTAAGAATTTATGCCAAAAAAGAATGACATTTTTTCTCCCACTGTTGTTATTTCTTCCCCTGAGACTTTGTAGCCTGACCCCCATTATCTTTTCTTTCTCCCTGCCTTGAGTGATGGTCAGAACTCAGGGGGAAAACATAGAGTAAGCAATTATATACTGCCCTCTGAAATGAGACGGCTATTCTCCAAATCATCTTTAAAGACTTTTGGGGATGTAAGTTACCTCAATACAGGGGGTTTTTAGTCCCAAATTCCAAAATCTTTGATGTGGGGTCAAAGTTTTATATATTTAGTGATAAGATTAGCTGGCTAAGGCTGTTTTAAAGCTGTGATGAAAAAAGCAGTGGGGTTGTTTTTAAATTTTTTACTTTGGGAGTCATTTCTGTACAAGATCTCAAACTGATAACTTGAAAAGTTACAGGCCCCTACTGTGGGAATCAGTGTGGGGCAAACAGGAAGCCAACAGCGGGCAGTTAGGCTAGTTACAGTTATGCCAACAAAGAAAACAGAAGCCCCAAAAGATCGATGTTGTAGGAAAGTTGGGGCATTTTCAATGTAACATTTTAGCAGCTCCCATTTGTAAGCTATCTTTCGATATTGTCTTCTCCAACTTACAGATGATCTGTCTTCCAAAATTTCAGTTGGAAGTTGGTTATTTGAAAAGGAGAATATATATATTTTTTTTCTGTAGAGACAATGTTAGACGTGACGGTTAGATTTCCAGGCTAAAGACCCAGAGCTATCTAACAGAAAATGTGCTGATGCTTTTGCAATGGTGAAAATGAAAAATCATAAAAATGCATATATACATTTTTCATCTACTCTGAGAATTTGATAGGCTTTTAGATTCAGAAAACTGGATAAAAGGAACAGGTGAATAGTTAGAGCATAGTAGTCAACAAAATAACTGCAATCTTGACTTCTGTTCTGTCCTTTGATGGACCTTCTAAAGCTGGCTTTTTACCCTCTTCCCTAGTTATCTTGGTATCCGAACTTTAGCTCTCTGATAAAGGAATAAGGATGGCTCTGGAAACATGCTCCCCTGCTCATGGGCTATCTAGAAATACTTTGTGGTCCTAGAGTCATCACTCTCTGATTATTCTTATTACTGATCCTCTTTCTTAAATGAGGAGATCAAGGCAATGATGTTTTTGGCCAAATCTCTAAAATCCCATCTCATCAGGGACCAGAGTCAGAGCTCAGACGTTTATCCACGTGTCCCCTAAAACCACTGGCCTTTAGATTAATGAGACCCTGTTTTTTTTCTTGGTTGGAAGACTTTTCCACCTGAACCAACACACAGGGTTAGAAAAGGGCATGAAACTGAACACATGCCCCCTTACTTCCCTTTTCTTCAAAAATAAATCTTCATAGTAGGAACAGATTCTCATTAATGTATTGCTATATGTTTCATTGCTAATATACATGCATGTATGTATATGAAGAGAAACAAATGGAACCTGAAATTAATTCAGATTTGATTTCCCCTGCTCAAATGCATTTGCTCCATATCATCAGCAATCTGAATTTTTGAGGAAAGATTTAAACAGTAATTGCCAACACTTTAAAGGTTTAAAACAGTAATGAAACAAGGTCTAAGTGTTAGGCCCTGGTCTAAATACACTGCTTGCATTTTCTTTTTTTTTTAATTTTTAAATTTTTTTTAAACATCACAACATATAAACACGAACATTCTTACCATATAATCATTCCATTCTTGGTATATAATCAATAACTCATATTAGCATCACATAGTTGTATATTCATCACCACGGTCACCTCTCAGGAATGCATTTTCTTTTGCTAGTTTGAGGCATAAGGTACAATTATTATGGCCCTTTTAAAGAAAAAGAAATTGTATTTCTGAGAAGATGAGCAGCTGTTCAAAGACACATTACAGGTGGCAAAATAGGGCTTGCACCAAGGCCGGATGATTCTCGAGCTCTGGTTTACAACCACAGAAACACATTGCCTTCCAAATGATTGTTTCTACTCACAGAGTTTTTCTGATTTTATTTCCTCTGGAGCCCAACTCTGAAGTTGATTCATTTTTCTACTTATTTATACTCTTTTTTTTCTTCAAAAAGAATCTAAGTTCATAAAATGCATTCAATATAGCAAATTAAAATTAGTTTAAAAAACAGGAACAAGAAGGCAAAATTTAGGGTCCCAAGGTAAACTGGAGCCAGGCATGAAATTAGGACACAAAAATGTGTCACAAAGCCCTGAATGCTTGATAAAAGGGGGTATCAGATCTGACTCTGAGTTACCTGGCAGCCAGCAAAAAAAGGAAGTATAACTAGCTGTTTGCTATGTTTGTAAGATCAAACTATACCAATCACTCAGATGAGACTGAAATTCCTCCCACTGAAAAAAGAGTTAAATTTCTCTTGTGGATTCTCATAAAGAAGATGCTGTGTGAGGTAATGACACATATTATAGAGTAGTACTAGCTAGAGCTCTTATGGAAGAATCAACAGGTTGGATGAGAAGGTAGGTCAGGAAGGGATAAACATGTAAATGGGCTTATTAGGTCTTACCACCTGGCAATTCAGCCTAAATTTCTGTCTTTATGAGCAACATAGAAGATGGAACTGAACTCTGAGAGACATCTGCATCAATGGGTCTGATCTGAGTATCTATCACTGTTTGAATTAGAATATTAAGTCAATGTATCAAATCCCCTTAGATGTAGTTGGGGACCACCTGACAAATGCATAATATACTTTGAATGACAGTTTCGAAGATGGGATTCTCCTTTCTCCCTTATTTTAAAAACTAAAACTGCCTACCTTTTACTGATGCCATTTCTTTCTTTTCTATTTTTAGGCAAAAAGTCTAAAAAGAGGTAAGTTTTATCAGAAAAGAGTTTCCATATCTGTTGATCCCTTCTCTGCCTTCCTTGAGATAATTCATGTGACAGCTAGACACATTAACTCCATAGTGGTTATTTATATGGAATCTTCATCCAAGTGAAGTCTATTTAAAAATTAATTTACTAGCATCCCTTAAACACTATTTTTTATTGCTGCTGGAGCTGAATGAGTGAATGAACAAGTAATGCCCTAGAAGGAAAAGGAAGTTGATGCAAAAGGAACTTTTTCTTATTGTCCCTGAATTTTCTTTGAGGATTAGAAACAATGTGGTGCATTTCTTCTTGCTTTGTCTCAACATGAAGACCTAAATATAGTATTCAGGAAATATGAAATTCAACAAGCATTTGTTGAGAAACTAAAGTGTCCTAGACCAAGAAGAAGGCCAAGCTCTGGACCCCAGGGTCTCATTGCCCAGTACATGAGGGCAAATGACCACTGGTCTCATAAATGTTAGCCTTTGGAAGTGTGGACAAGGTGGGGAGCATGAATTCTACCTATGGATTGCCCCAAAGAAGTAAGTTTTTAGTTTGGTCTTGGAGTCCAGTTTTCTTCAATTTAAGAAACAGCCTAGTGAGAAGAGATGTAGACATGTGAAAGTGCATGATCCATTTGGCAGAAATGAAGATGGCAAAACATTTCTTGGTTTCAGGGGTTTAGTGACTAGCTTTGAAATTTGAGGAAGTGGAGTGCTAAGTAAAAAGAAAATGGGAGATGAGACTTTGGTGGAATATTCAGTACCCAGCTGGACAGCTGAGCTCCTTTTTTTTCCTTTTTTTGGCATGGGCAGGCACATGGGAATCGAACCCGGGTCTCCGGCATGGCAGGCGAGAACTCTGCCTGCTGAGCCACCATGGCCCACCCCTGAAGTCCTTTTAAATATTGGGAATGAAGCAAGATGGTACCTAAAGAGGTTGGACACTTATTCAGACAACCAATCAACCACAAGTTCTTATTTTGCAGAACTTAGATCTTGGGCTGAAGCTTAGAGTACAAAGGAGACACTGGGGAGAGAGATGGTACCAGAGGCTAGATCATGAAATAATATGTAAGCCATATTAAAGAGTATGGACTTTATCCTGCGGCTCCAGGTGTACCACTAAAGGGATTTGAGCAGGTGACTGTTATACTGAAATTTGCATCTTATGCAGCTCACTCTGCACAGTAGTATGGTAAATATGGGAGGCTGGTGAGACTGGAGGCAAGGAGACTCGTTGTGGGGGTGTTTTTTTTTTAACCCTTCAGATATTTAATCACTGACCAAAAAATGTCCATCCCTGATCCATTAGAAGCAACCGTAGAAACATATTAGGTTACCTTAGAAAACTCCCAAATCACAGACTTCACATTCTCCTATTCCCAAACCTATAGCATTTCCACCACTGATCTCTATAACTCAGCCACCAAATATCCATCAGTTTGCCCAATCTCCTCAAAAAACGTTCCTTACAGAGACACAATAACTCATGCCCACAACCTCCCGAGTTTCTGATTTCCCATTAAACACATTCTTCGTCATGAAATTTCTGGATGTGTTTTGGAGGTTTTTGAAGTTATTTAGGTTTAAGCTGGTGGTCCCTGTCTAGAGAAAGCAGTGAGGATGGGCTTATGAGATAAGAGGATGTAGAAACAACAGATTATGGTTATTAATTGGCTAAGAGGGAGAGAGAAGAATCAAGGACGGTGCCATGCTTCTGACCTGAGAACTGGTGGATGGTGGTACCATTTACTGGTAAGGAAACGCAAAAGAATGAGAAGTTGAGAGGCAAAACCACAGGTTCAGTTTGGCACATGTTGAGCCTTAGGCATCTGTAGTTCATTCATAGTCCAGAGCTCCTATCCACAGTACAGGACATACTTTGAGGCAGCAGATATGCATCTGGGGTTCTCATATTACAGGAGGTAACTGCCACCCCAGGGATGCGTGCGACCAGCCAGAGAAGCTTTGCAGTGTGAGAATCCAAGATGATCTGGGAAAGAGAGTGAGAAGTCAAGGAACATCGATATCTGACCCAGGGGGGAGAATGAGAAGTTACCAGAGAGATAGAAGGAAAATGAGGAGAGCAGGGGGTGGGGAATGCTAAGGAAAGAAGATGGAATGGGAGCTGTTTCAAGCATTGCTGGGATGACCATTAACTTCCTACTGGATGTTAACAAGAGTATCAGTGGGGAGATCATTTTCAATGGTAAGATCATGACAGAATTCACATGCCCAAGAGTTGAACTGGCAGGGATGAGAACATGTGGTCATCTCATTCATTAAGTTTGGCTATGAAAGAGACAGTTCAGGGGGTAACTGGATGGGGACATATGGTCAATGGAGGTTCTTTTATATTCTATTTATTTTATCACCCTATCTTCTCATTAATAGGTGTGGTTGGGGTCCTAGATCCTGCCTTCCTATCTCTGTGGGCAGGAAATTCACAAAATGTAAAGATTTCTTTCTTGTTTTTATACCCATTGAGTGAAAGTCTTCTCTGGCACAGTTTACTCAGAGCCCTTTTCTGGTCACAGGAAACACCTGTGTGTTAATTACCACTAGATGGAGGCAGATTGATTAAGAATTTATTAGACATCCTTGAGGGACATGAATTGTTGCTGGCAAGAAGAGGTTTAGCATTAAGTCAATTATCATATTACGATACTTGCCATATTGTTTTTTTCTTTCTTTTTTTACTTTTTAAAAATCGGAGCAGTTTGAAGGTTTATACAAAAATCAGGCAGAAAGTACAGAGCTCCCATGTAACTGCCCTATCCACACACAGTTTTCCCTATTTTTAACATTTTACATTAGTGTGTCACCTTTGGTACAATTGATGAAGCAATATTATTGTGATTATACTATTTACTATAGTCCATAGTATATATTAGGGTGATGATTCAATTGATGATTGTTTATCGAATACCCTTTGTGTTGGAACAGTGCTAAATTTGACTGAAACACCAACAGAAATAAGCTGTTGTCTCTGACCTCAGGGAGGCCAGGGGGACTAAGATAGTAAGATGGGAAAAATTTCAGAACAAAAATCAAAGCAGGCTATTTCAGTTTAGTGATCACAGAAGCTCTGATAAAGGAAGTAGAACCTGGGTTACTTTTTGAAGGATGGACAGAATTGAGGTGCATGGGAGAAGCAGAGAAGTCAGTCTAGAGGAAAGAAATGATGCCAACAAATGTATGGCAGTGGGACTATGAAAGGCACTTCCAGGTGTCCCTGAGTCCATGGTGTGTGACTCCATCCACGTGGCCCTTAGGTGCTTCACCAGATGGTCTAGAAGGACCTAGCAAAGAATTCTTTTCCCAGCTGCCTCGGGATACCTCTCATTTGTTGACAAAAGTAACTTTAATTCATAGAATCATAGAAGTTTAGGTCAGGAAAGGTTCTTGATGGACATCACATTCAAATTCTCTTTATATTTGAGCTAATTAAATGTTTCCTATAGGCCCTTAATGACAGCCTATGAATAAGTTTCCTATAAGCTCTGTAGGAGCTAGTGACAGAGCTAGTTAAAATAACAATGAAAACTCATCAAGCATTTATTCCATGCTGGCATTGTCCTGAGGATTTAACATGCTTTAAATCATTAAATATTGCAAACACACCTGTGGGAGTAGGTACTGCTAATGTCCACATTTTACAGTTTAAAGAGAAATGAAATTGCTACCTTGTGGTCACTGAATAAATAGCAAAGCTGAGATTTGAGCCCGTCTGGATCCAGAGATCATGCTTTTAACCCCTATGCTTCTAGAACTCAGGACTCCTGACTCTCAGAGCTGTATGCAGACACACTCCTCCCTCATAAGGTGATTTTTTTTTCTCACACTGAAACCATTGTGTGATGGCACCGAGGAAGGGAGGGGTGGAAGAAGTAGGGTGTGTTCTAGAAGAAGACAAAGGGTAAATGAATAGGATCATGCTAAACACTGTGTGTCATTTTTTTTTCAAAGCCCTTGAACTAATTCTCATAGTCCTATTTACCCCTTCCTATAAACTTTCGGTTGGTAAATGACTGACTTCTTGGGCATTTGTGGTTTCATGTCTTGCTGGGTTATTTTGACTCTTCTGCAAACTGGTTCTGTTTATCACCTCATTCGGTTTCTGGTGTCTAAATTCTGCCTGGGTAAAAGCTACACCCAAGATACACAGGAAGATATGATGCCAGCTTCAGAGGAGGGTACACGTGAAATTTTGCTTTCTGAAATGTTTTTATCTCCATATTGGCAAGCACGTTTGCAGCTGCTGAACTGTGGTTTACCCTGGCAATTCACTTTGAGAACAGCACCTCAGAATTTAGTTCTTCTCTTGAACGGTGTTATTAGGACACACCATATTTGGTTCTCCCCTGTTGTTCCAAGAATATGAGACAATTGTGTCACAGAACAGTTCCATTTATTTCATCAAACTACATTTGTCACCATCTCCTTAAATCATATTGCATCAGAATCAGAACTACTACGATACCATTCATGAGTTTTTATTTTCCCTGATTTCTCTACATTTGAGCATGGCTTCTATTTCCCTGGCTTTCCATGGTCCAAATCTGCTTAAAATGTCCTTAAAACTCATTAGCTCTGAAGACAAATCCTGTACTGCAGAAATTTCCCAAAGTGGTCTACAGACCAGCAGCAAAAGCACTGCCGGGGAGCTTGTGAGAAATGCAGAGTCTCATGTCCCACCCAGACCTTCTGAGTCAGATTCTACATTTTAATGTGACCCTTTGGGAGAATACACGTAAAAGAGTGAAAAAAACGTGTGGGGTTCTCTGCCTAGTCTGCAGTGTCCTTTCCTCCTCTTCCCATCTTTAGTTAACATTTACCTTTACTGTTAAGATGTTGATTTTTATAGTTTTTTTTTAAGCTCCTGAAATTCAATTTATAACCTCTTGTTTTTCATTCAGCATGGATGACCCATATTAAACCACCATCTGTAATTGGAGAATTCTTGGAATACAGAAGAATCATTGGATACTTCAAATCCCTCCATGAAATTTCTCACAGTGATATCTCCTCCAGTAAAGAAGAAAAATGTTCGTTTCAGTGCACTGGAAAAGATTTGTGTGTGATCAGCAGCTCCTTCAGCTCTCAAATCTCCTCTCCTCCCACCTCCCAGCCCACAGATGTGATGTATATAGCTCAGCCTTTTATTCTCTTTTCTGTGGAGAAACAAATTGGACTCAGGGAAAACAGGATTATTGTCAGACATAAAGATGTCTGATTTAGCTCTCTTTCTTGATTCTTAATCCCAGTTTCAATTCAGTACTGTACATAATGACATATATTTCTGAATACAGTGAAAATTAGTTGCATATGTAGCTACAAACTCAATTTTGTTGCAGACCAAATTTATCTCTCCTCTGTACTCTGTCAGGTACACTCTTATAGAAATGTCCTGAAATTGGTGTTAACCTAGCTTTCCAACTCTAGTGTGATAATGGGGTTCCGCTAAAGGTGGACACCAAGCCACAAGTACTGTTTGAACTGGCACATCCCATCTAGAGTGTGCCATTCACATAAGTTAAGGTGTACCTCCTGGAATTACACAGTACACAATCTGCACAGCCTCGCATGGTGACTCTGACTGCAGGGGCTTATCTGCAGAGTGCACATTGAACCAAGCCATCAGGGTCAAGGGAAGTAGAAGCTACTTTTTGGGAGTAAGACACCTGTAATATTAGAAAACACAATCCTTGGTTCAAGCTCTAAGTCCACCATGTGATTTTAGGGTATGTCATATTACATCCCTTAAATAAAGATCCATAAGATAAATTTCTCCAAAGACCATGGGAAAGAGGAGTATAACTGGTACTGTTTCTTAGTTTTGGTCTTGCTGTCTGATTTTATTAGGCTCACTCAGATTTCTTATACTCAATGCTTCTTTTATGATGCCACATTGTTAATAAACTAACATCAAGACAGGATACAATGCAGGCAGTAACTCTTTGATGTTACACAGAAGAGTTAAAGCAAGTAGAAAGAGATTTCTTGACTCATGTTGAAATGCTCCCCCCTTCCCCTGCCCCCAGATCATCTACTTTCCTAGATTCTATCTATTCTTAAAGATTTACCTTAGGTATCCCCTACTGTAACCATTTCTTCCATAAATCCTTCCTTAATTAGTCTAGCTCATAGCAATCTCCCCTTCCTGGCCTCTCAATGCAAAATTCGTCTGTAACATGCAAGTCTGAAGATAAAAGCAACTGCTTTTTTGTTTTTGTTTTGCATTGTCTAGTTTGTTATTTTAAAAATTATCCTATATATGTTTTCTCCCTAAAGAGATTGTATCCCGATAAGGGCAAAGATTATTCTGCATCACTGGTGTGCCTGATTTATTACTTGACATTCAATAAATGTGTGTTCAAATAAGTTCGAAAGAGTTTATAGCATACTCATTGATATAAGTTGCAGCAGACCCTCTCACTCCATGGCTTGAATGGGTACTCACCTAATGTCAAGGGCTGTTTTTTCATGAAAGATTAGGGCCCTTGTAAGAAATTAGTGGAAACATTCCTTGTCTCATGCCCAATTCAAGTGCCATATAAAGTATAACATGTTATAAAAATGAATTTTTAGTAATGATTACATTTCCCTTTCTCAAAGCCATTTTGGATTCTGCATTGCAGCCAGGGTTACTATAACAGATCTTTCATGTTGAGCATTATACAATCTAGCGTGTGCTATTCACACAGGTTAGGGTGTACCTCCTGGAGTTGTAGAGTGCACAATCTGCACAGCCTCACACAGCAACTCTGACTGCAGGGCTTATCTGCAGAGTGCACATTCAACCAAGCCATCAGGATAAAGGGGCCCAAATGAAGGTCCCTTCTTGGGAGTAGGACTCCTGTAGATTAAAAAATATAATCCTTGGTTCAAGCTCTAAATCCACTATGTAATTTTAGGAATTATACCCCTTAAATGAAATTTCATAAGCTAAAGTTCTCCAAAGACTATGGGCTTAACCTCCCTGAGACTTAGTTTCCTTACCTTAAAATAAGAATGAAATATGCCTTGCTTAACTCAGGGGTTGTTGTGAGGATTGAATCAGATGTGAAATTGCATTGTGATCTGAACCTTAAACCTAGACTTCCACCACTACCACCACCGCTAAAATCTTGCCTTTCATGCCTTCCTGGTGTAGGATTCTGGATCTTAACCAAGGGCTTGTGCAGAAACAGCCCTGAAGCTTCCTTCTGAGATTAGACCCTCCAGAGGGTGCTTCATTTATGTTAAAATAGGAACCCAGTTCTGAGGTTTTTCACCACAGAATGTCAGCTCTGCTATTGGCACCTTTGCAGTAGGTTGAGATGGACAAGCATGGGCTGGGGAGTCGTTCATACCTGATTGGGCTCCCGCCTCCACCTCTATGGTGTAATGTGGGCAAATAATTATCTTCCCTGGACTTCAGATTTATTTACAAAATGGGGATACCATTATCTACCTCAGCAGTTGCTGTCTAGGTTAAATGAAATAACCCTTTTTCTCCCATAACTCCAGATTACTGACCTTCGTGAAATCATCAGAATACAAGGAACATGGCTTTATCCATTCTTCTGGATTTGTTTTGCAGAGATCAGTGTACCTGGGCTATCATATTTTAGTTTTCTGCAGAGATACTATATAAAATTAAAATCTAATTTTATGATCTTAGCTTTTAAGAACAATTTGTCACCCGCGTGTCACATATTTCCCATGCAAGATACCAGCTTTCACCCCTTGGCCTCCCTAAGACTGTCATCTCTTCTTCACACATGTCCCAAAGACCAGCTCCATAATGAGTTAATAAAAATAGATGAGGCTTCATATTCAAATCAATTGTAGAAAATTAATAAAGTTATTCTCTAGACATCTATGTTTTTTTCCCCTCTCATTTCTCATTCTCGGCCGACAATTAAACTCTTCACTTTTTCTTTTCTTCAGATATTTTCTTAAATTGTCCCCTCTATTGACTCTAGCAATTTTGCTCTTCCTTCCTGTTCACCTGTCCCATTTGGGCAAGAAAAGCAAAACAAACACACAAGCCCATGATAAGTCAACAAGGGCAGTTGCTTTCTTCTTAAGTCCAACTCCACATGCCAAGCAGTTTTTCTACATATTTATTCAATATACCCAATAAGACCAGAGTTTAGGAAGGGTTGGGATGCATATAGGTTTGTTACTAAAAACAAATCTTAAAAAAAGTTTTTTGCTCCCTATTTCCATTCAAAGGACATTTTTGTAACTTTTGCTAAACTGTTGTCAAAGGTATTATCCTACTCAATATCTCTTAAAGATTCATTAGATAAATATCTTCTAGGATTTAATGCCAGAAAAATCTTATCTATCCAAACAAAATTTTATGATTTCTTTATCGACCAGAAGAACTATAACCTCAGTAGGCTTCTGTTTTAGCAAGATTAGTAAGGAATCTTTAGTCCAAATTTACTCTTTAATTACAGTATCTGACTTATGCCATGTACCCACTACCTCCATTTCTTTGCCAATTTTAATGAATTTTTTCTCCAAGAAAAGAGCTTCAATAATTGTAATTTACCTTGACTCCTTTATGAAAGTAGGTGGGGTATTGAGTCATAAATAAAAGTCCTCAAGGCCTGATTAGTATCTTTAACTTTGTGATCAGTGAAAGGAGCCCACTGAAGCTCTAGTCATATTTGCAAAGGTCTTGATTTCAGATGGCACTAGCTATCCAAAAAAGTAGATAATAATAAGAAAGACTAGAATTAAACTAAAGTGTCTATTGCTACATCCTATTCATAACTTTGTAAAGCAACACAGAGTCATAACTACCTCTACTGGCAAGGAAAGCAGATAAGATGTGTTGGTTTAATGACCACTGTATTCGGCCTAGAGGGAATCGGTATTCATTAGTCATTCATTCATTCAATAGCTTTTTATTGATTGGGTACTAGGACCAGATACTCTTCTAGATACTTTAGATATTGTATAAACAAGAGAAACACGATTCCTCTGTCACAGAACTTGCATATTAGATATTACAGATGTGAATTGAGTTTTAGAGCAGTGACTCTAAATCTAAATCTAAAGTCTCCTTCACACGCCTCTGTTAAGGAATTGACTGCTTATTTTACTTAAAAAATTTTTATATGGCACTTTGTATGTGCCAGACACTATTCTAAGTGCTTTTCAAGTGTCACTTCTTTTAATCCTTATAAAAACCTTACAAGGTAAGACCTATTTTTCTCAGATGAGAAAAGTGAGGCACAGAGATGTTAAGTAAGTTGCTTGATGTTATCCAGCTTGTAAGACATAGAACGAGGATGCAAATTCAGGCTCATTTGAATAAATTCAAATCTTATTTATCTTTTCCTAAAGAATGGGGTAGTGTAGTGAGATGCTTTGCACTTCAGTATTAGGGATTTGTTTGGAATTATACTAGTTAAGATAGTAATGAAATTCAAGTCTCCAAATTAGTTCAATTGATTGAAATGCTGGAACAAAACAATATATGAAATTTTGCAAGGATATAATCAGTATATTTAGGTTCAAAACTTACATACAAGCTCAGAGACCCCAAGCTTGGCCATAGCAACTGGTAATGTGAGAAAGACTGAGTGATTTTAATGGGTCACAAGCTTATTTAAACAAACCATGTCAGTGATGCTGTGCGGATACACTCAGGTTGCATTAATAGAGGTCCAAGACAGGGGATGTAAGAGAGAATGAGAGGAGGAAGAATGTGAGTGAGGAGGAAGGAAGAAAGAGTTCTAGCTAGTTCTAGTCAGACTGTATCTGGAGTATGGTCTTTCCAATCTCATTGCCACATTTTAACACATAAACAAACTAGAATGAATTCTGAAAAGAATTATCAGGATGGTAAGAAGCCTATAATCTATGCCATATAAAATTAATTGGAGGACCCACTTTTATTAGTTTATTTGTAGGTTTTCCTGCTAAATTAAAATGTTATCAATACCAGGGGCTTCTACTTACTAGCTACAGCCCTTCCAAAACTTGGTTTCATCTTAACCTAGGGATTATTTTAATTTACAAAATTATTGATATGACATCTGTTGGTTTTTTGGAAGCAAACTAAGGATATCATTAACCTGGCTCCAAAGAGTCCATTTTTACCAACTTTTATGTAAATAACAAACATTCCTTCTCCAATCACAGTATTTGGCAACTTTTCCTTTCTCCTCCCTTACCTGCTACCATTCCTCAAAACAACCCACAACCTATGACAAGGGACAGGGAAATTTTTAAGAGAAACAATGAGATCACTTTCCTTGGAGGTTTCATCCAATCTTCCAGAAGGCCATTGACATTTCATGAGATACAACTGAAAGCTTCTTAGTTGTAACTAAGCTTTATTCAACATCTTGGTGTGATGCATGGCACAAGTGCTAGACCTGATAGCAGTGTTTCTAGTCCCAGTAGCTCTAAGAGCATGAAATGTGTTTTTCTTTTTCTTCGCCAAGCAGCCAACCTTATTCTTTGTGGGTCCCTACGTGCTCCTTCCTCCATTCTGATTACACTAAATCCAACATTGCAGCAGTAGGACTGCGGCGATAAACAACCCAGGCCGCAGGGGGCGGAAAAGAGAAAAAGACAACTTTAGACTCTAAGTATTCTAACTATCCATCTTGCCCTCTTACCTCTCCTTCCCCTCTCCTTAACAGGGCTACCCAGGCGCCTGAGGGGCTCCTAACCAGGTAGTTCTAGGTCTCTCTCTTCCTCTCTCCCAGTTCTCACAGACTCCACCTGGCCTAATTACCAAAAACATTCACAACCAAGTGGCTTGTATTAGTTAGAGTTCTCTAGAGAAACAGAATCAACAGAGAACACTGGCAAATATAAAATTTATAAAAGTGTCTCACGTGACCGTGGGAACACAGAGTCCAAAATTCGCAGGGCAGGTTGTCAAGCCAACGATTCCAATGGAGGGTCTGGACGAACTCCACAGGAGATGCTTGCCAGCCTAAACAGGAAGAGCCTGTCTCTTCTGAATCCTCCTTAAAAGGCTTCCAGTGATTGGATTGAGCATCACTCATTGCAGAAGACACTCCCCTTTGGCTGATTACAAATGGAATCAGCTGTGGATGCAGCTGACATGATCATGATCTAATTCTACAAAATGTCCTCATTGCAATAGACAGGCCAGCACTTGCCCAACCAGACAAACAGGTACCACCACTTGGCCCAGTTGACACATGAAGCTGACCATGACATGGCCCTAATTGCAATCTCAGTAAATCCCTTTGCTCCAACCCACTCTTAGCCCTTAAAATGTTTTGTTTCTATGGACTTGAGTCCTACTTTCCTCCCTGCTACAGCAGCCTCTAAACAAAGCCATTCTTGCCTGTTTAGCATTATCTGGTGCAGTTTTTTTTCTTTGACGCCATGATGTTGATAACAGTAGGATGACAGGGGAAAAAAAAGGTGAACAGAAATGAAACATTATTATCTTTATATAATAAACAAGATTATTTTTTCCCCTTTTGGGGGAAAAAAGCCCCCTACCATTTCTTGATAAACCTCTCTAGGGTAGAAGTTGATACCTTACAGACTCCTTGCTCGCAGGAACTCAAGCCGTGAGAATATGTAATTAAGGTGGTCTGTGTTAAAAAAAAAAAATGCAGGGAAGTTAGTTTTCTTTGCCCCTGTGAGGATGTGAAGAGAAGGAAAGGAGAAGGTAATGGAGGTGGAGAGAGAAGAGCTGGGAAAGTCCTTGAGGGAAGCCCAGCCTCTGAGAATGAATATGGATATTAAATAGGGGGCATCCCCCTGTACTGCATAAACGTGCTGCAAACATTACCACACACACAAGCCTGTGCTCAGGCGGCTTTGAAGGATGAGTTGAAGGTGCATGGCAGTGTCCTTAGTTTGGGGAAACAATAGAGTTGGAGGAACAGCCAGGAAAACAAAAGTGGGGCAAACTATTTTGGCAGAAATGAAATATTTAGAAGAAACCAGTGCCAAGATGAGCATGAAAATTAAGCCTCTGGAAATGTGGGGAATTTGAAGAACTCTTGGGTTTTTGAGGTCCCACAATCCATGGAATCAGTATTTTGAATCAATTTTATTTGGATTTTAAAGAGCAGAGAGACCCTGGCTGACATCTAGGTTACCTTCCTCATAGCATTTAATCCATGATTGTAGATATTATCATCCTCATTTTAAATTTTAGGAAACTGAGGCTCAGAGATATTAAATAATTTGTCTAAGCCCAGGAGCTTGTAAGTGACTTTTTATTAGGTAAAGAAATGTGGTATGACAAGAGGTCTGTGTCCAATGATGGAGAAGAAAGAGAATGAAGAATTAGTCCAAATTGGTTTGATTTCAAACATTAATTCTGAAGGGGGGCAATGTAAAGGGATGTGGCCATTTCCCCATTCCCACCTCAAGAGTGATCTTGTTGTTTCAAGATCAAGCTGAGTTTATCTCAGCATCCTCAGAACTGACCCCCACATCTATAGGACAATAGATGCTCAAAATGGCCATTGAATGACAAATGATTGGGCATATATACCAAGCATAGATACCCAGGAGAAGAGAGGCCCAAAGTGTAGGGCTTTTGTTTGTTTGTTTGTTTTGGCATGGGCAGGCTCCAGGAATCAAACCCCAGTCTTGGCACGGCAGGCAAGAATTCTGCCATTCAGCCTCCGTTGCACCGCCCAAGTGTGGGGCTTTAATAAGCCAATTAAACATTTGCTAAAAATTCACTATTGCAAGAAATGCTCCTATGGGTTGTGGTCATACAAGGGCAGAGTCCCTGCTGTGGAGGACTCAGCACCCATGCACTCCTACAGCAAGTCAAGGTGGG
>PVIY010032914.1:0-28557 GCA_004026745.1 Myrmecophaga tridactyla
CTCCAGGATAACCTCTCAACTCTGTTTGGAATCTCTCAGCCATTGACACTTTGTCTCATTTCACTCTTTCCCCCTTTGGTTGAGAAGGTTTTCTCAGTCCCTTGATGTTGAGTCTCAGCTCATTCTGGGATTTCTGTCCCATTTTGCCAGGAAAGTCCACACCCCTGGGAGTCATGTCCCACTTAGACAGGGGGAGGGTGGTGAGTTTGCTTGTTGTGTTGGCTGGAGAGAGAGGCCACATCTGAGCAACAAAAGAGGTTCTCCTGGTGGTGACTCTTAGGCCTAATTTTAAGTAGGCTTGACCCGTCCTTTGTGGGGTTAAGTTTCATATGAACAAACCCCAAGACTGCAGGCTCAGCCTGTAACTTTGGTTGTCCACACTGCTTGTGAGAATATCAAGAATTCAACTTGGCGAAGTTGAATTTTCCCCCTTTCTCACCAGTCCCCAAAGGGGACTTTGCAAATACTTTTTTATTCACTGATGAAATAACTCTGGGATTTATCATGGCATCACTCTGGACAAATCCACAAAATCTCATGTCCTACTCAAGGTTCCATGTACTTATGGTGTTAAATTAAGCTGTCTACATAAATTATATTAGGAAATGCACTAGTCAAAATATAAATTTTGTACTAAATATACACTTTTTTGCTTTAGTCTCACATATAAGGCGAAATTTTAAAATATTACCATCTATTTTCAGCACCCTGCAGTAATGACATTCGTTTGTTCTTCCTCATGCAAAAACATTTTTAAAATTTGTACATTTAGTCACTATTACTATACACTCTAGGCATTCCTAGATTATACCACCTCAGTCTTTATCGTCTATCTTTCTTTCTGATTTCATTTGTGCCCCCAGCGCTCTTCCATCTATCATTCTCACATTCAGCTTCATTCAGTGTTTTAACATAGATGTATTACAGTTAGGTGATATTGTGCTATCCATTTCTGAGGTTTTACGTTCAGTCCTGTTGCACAATCTGTATCCCTTCATCTCCAGTTACCCAATATCTTACCATGTTTCTATCTCCTGATCATCTCTGTTACCAACAAAAGTCTCCAAGTTTATTCACTAATGTCAGTTCATATCAGTAAGACCATACAGTATTTGTCCTTTTCTTTTTGGCTAATCTCACTCAGCATAATGTCCTTAAGGTCCATGCATGTTATTACATACTTCATAACTTTATTCTGTCCTACAGCTGCATAATATTCCATCATATGTATATACCACAGTTTGTTTAGCCATTCATCTGTTGATGGACATTTTGGCTGTTTCCATCTCTTTGCAGTTGTAAATAATGCTGCTACAAACATTGGTGTGCAAATGTCCATTTGTGTCCTTGTGCTCATGTCTTCTGAGTAGATACCTAACAATGGTATTTCCGGGTCATATGGCAATTCTGTATTTAGCTTTTTGAGGAACCACCAAACTGCCTTCCACAGCAGTTGTACCATTTGACATTCCCACCAGCAGTGGATAAGTGTGCCTCTTTCTCCACATCCTCTCCAGCACTTGTCATTTTCTGTTTTATTGATAATGGCCGTTTTAGTGGTTATGAGATGATATCTCATTGTGGTTTTGATTTGCATTTCTCTAATAGCCAGGGAACTTGAGCATCTCTTCATGTGCCTTTTGGCCATTTGTATTTCCTCTTCTGAGAAGTATCTGTTCAAGTCTTTTGCCCATTTTGTAATTCGGTTGGCTGTCTTTTTGTTGTTGAGTTGAACAATCTCTTTATAAATTCTGGATACTAGACCTTTATCTGATATGTCTTTTCCAAATATTGTCTCCCATTGTGTAGGCTGTCTTTTTACTTTCTTGATGAAGTTCTTTGATGCGCAAAAGTGTTTAATTTGGAGGAGCTCCCATTTATTTATTTCTCCAATGCTCTTGCTTTGAGTGTAAGGTCTATAAAACCGCCTCCAAGTATAAGATTTATAACATTTTCTTCTAACAGTTTTATGGTCTTAGATCTAATGTTTAAGTCTTTGATCCATTTTGAGTTAACTTTTGTATAAGGTGTGAGATATGGGTCCTCCTTTCATTCTTTTGCATATGGATATCCAGTTCTCTAGGCACCATTTATTGAAGAGACTGTTCTGTCCCAGATGAGTTGGCTTGACTGCCTTATCAAAGATCAATTGTCCATAGATGAGAGGGTCTATATCTGAACACTCTATTCAATTCAGTTGGTCAGTATATCTATCTTTATGCCAGTACCGTGCTATTTTGATCACTGTAGCTTCATAATACACCTTAAAGTCAGGTAGCGTGAGACCTCTGACTTCATTTTTTTTCCCTCAGGATACTTTTAGCTATTCAGGGCACCCTGCCCTTCCAGATAAATTTGGTTATTGGTTTTTCTATTTTTGAAAAATGAGTTTTTGGGATTTTAATTGGTATTGCACTGAATCTGTAGATCAATTTAGGTAGAATTGACATCTTAACTATATTTAGTCTTCCAATCCATGAACATGGTATGCCCTTCCATCTATTTAGGTCTTCTGTGATTTCTTTTAACAATTTCTTGTAGTTTCCTTTGTATAGGTCTTTTGTCTCTTTAGTTAAATTTATTCCTAAATATTTTATTCTTTTGGTTACAATTGTAAATGGAATTTGTTTCTTGATTTCCCCCCCAGATTGTTCATTACTAGTGTATAGAAACACTACAGATTTTTGAGTATTGCTCTTGTAACCTGCCACTTTGCTGTACTCATTTATTAGCTCTAGTAGTTTTGCTGTGGATTTTTCGGGGTTTTCAACATATAGTATCATATCATCTGCAAACAGTGAGAGTTTTACTTCTTCCTTTCCAATTTTGATGCATTGTATTTCTTTTTCTTGTCTAATTGCTCTGGCTAGAAATTCCAACACAATGTTGAATAACAGTGGTGATAGTGGGCTTCCTTGTCCTGTTCTTGATCTTAGGGGGGATGTTTTCAGTTTTTCCCCGTTGAGGATGCTGTTGGCTGTGGGCTTTTCATATATTCCCTTTATTATGTTGAGGAAGTTCTCTTCTATTCCTATCCTTTGAAGTGTTTTCAACAGGAAAGGATGCTGAGTTTTGTCAAATGCCTTTTCTGCATCAATCGAGATGATCATGTGGTTTTTCTGCTTTGATTTGTTGATATGGTATATTACATTAATTGATTTTCTTATGTTGGACCATCCTTGCATACCTGGGATGAATCCTACTTGGTCATGGTGTATAATTTTTTTAATGTGCTGCTGGATTCGATTTGCTAGAATTTTGTTGAGGATTTTTGCATCTATATGCGTTAGAGAGATTGGCCTGTAGTTTTCTTTTTTTGTAATATCTTTGTCTGGCTTGGGTATAAGGGTGATGTTGGTTTCATAGAATGAGTTAAGTAGCTTTCGCTCCTCTTCAATTTTTTGGAAGAGTTTGAGCAGGATTGGTACCAATTCTTTCTGGATTGTTTGGTAGAATTCACATGTGAAGCCATCTGGTCCTGCACTTTTCTTTTTCGGTTGCTTCTTAATGACTGATTCAATTTCTTTACTTGTGATTGTTTTGTTGAGGTCATCTGTTTCTTCTTGAGTCAAAGTTGGTTGTTCATGCCTTTCTAGAAAGTTATCCATTTCATCTACATTGTTATATTTATAGCATAAACTTGTTCATAGTATCCTGTCATTACTTCCTTTATTTCTGTGGGGTCAGTTGTTATGTCTCCTCTTCCATTTCTGATCTTATTTATTTGCATCCTCTCTCTTGTTCTTTTTGTCAATCTTGCTAAGGGTCCATCAATCTTAATTGATTTTCTCATAAAACCAGCTTCTGGTTTTGTTGATTTTCTCAATTGTTTTCATGTTCTCAAATTCATTTATTTCTACTCTAATCTTTGTTATTTCTTTCCTTTCACTTGCTTTGGGGTTAGTTTGCTGTTCTTTCTCTAGTTCTTCCAAGTGGACAATTAATTCCTCGAGTTTTGCTCTTTCTTCTTTTTTGATATAGGCATTTAGGGCAATAAATTTCCCTCTTAGCACTGCCTTTGCTGCATCCCGTAAGTTTTGGTATGTTGTGTTTTCATTTTCATTTGCCTCGAGATATTTACTGATTTCTCTTGTAATTTCTTCCTTGACCCACTGTTTGTTTAAGAGTGTGTTGTTGAGCCTCTACATATTTGGGGATTTTCTGACACTCTGCCTATTATTGATTTCCAACTTCATTCCTTTATGATCTGGGAAAGTGTTTTGTATGATTTCAATCTTTTTAAATTTATTGAGACTTACTTTGTGACCCAGCATATGGTCTGTCCTTCAGAATGATCCATGAGCACTTGAGAAAAAGGTGTATCCTGCTATTGTGGGGTGTAATGTTTTATATATGTCTGTTAAGCCTAGCTCATTTATTGTATTATCTTTATTGATCCTCTGTCTAGATATTCTGTCCATTGATGAGGGTGGTGAATTGAAGCTCCAACTATTATGATAAATGTGTCTATTTCTCTTTTCAGTGTTTTCAGTGTTTGCCTCATGTATTTTGGAGCATTCTGGCTTGGTGCATAAGTATTTATGATTGTTATGTCTTCTTGCTGAATTGTTCCTTTTATTAGTATATAGTATCCTTCTTTTTCTCTTTTAACTGTTTTACATTTGAAGTGTAATTTGTTGGCTATTAGTATAGCTACTCCTGCTCTTTTCTGATTGTTATTTGCGTGGAATATCTTTTCCCAACCTTTCACTTTCAACCTATGTTTATCCTTGGGTCTAAGATGTGTTTTCTGTAGACAGCATATAGATGGGTTCTGTTTTTTAATCCATTCTGCCAGTCTATGTCTTTTGATTAGGGAGTTTACTCCATTAACATTTAGTATTATTACTGTATGGGTAGTACTTTCTTCTACTATTTTGCCTTTTGGATTTTATAGGTCATATCTAATTTTCCTTCTTTTTACCTTTACTCATAGTCTTCCTTTCTACACTCTTCTCCACACCTCTCTCTTCTGTCTTCATATCTGTCTCTAGTGCTCCCTTTAGTATTTCTTGCAGAGCTGGTCTATTGGTCACAAATTCCCTCAGTGATTTTTTGTCTGAAAATGTTTTAATTTCTCCCTCATTTTTTGAAGGACAGTTTTGCTGAATATAGAATTCTTGGTTGGCAGTTTTTCTCTTTTAGCAATTTAAATATATCATACTGTCTTCTTGCTTCCATGGTTTCTGCTGAGAAATCTACACATAGTCTTATTGGGCTTCCCTTATATGTGATGGATTGCTTTTCTCTTGCTGCTTTCAAGATTCTCTCTTTCTATTTGACCTCTGACATTCTGATGAGTAAATGTCTTGGAGTACGTCTATTTGGATCTATTCTCTTTGTGATACACTGTACTTCTTGGTTCTATAATTTTAAGTCTTTCATAAGAGTTGGGAAATTTTCAGTGATAATTTCCTCCATTAATTTTTCTCCTCCTTTTCCCTTCTCTTCTCCTTCTAGGACACCCACAACATGTATATTCATGCACTTCGTATTGTCATTCAATTCCCTGAGTCCCTGCTCATATTTTTCCATTTTTTTCCTTATATTTTCTTTTGCTTGTCGGATTTCAGATGTTCCTTCTTCCAGTTCACTAATCCTATCTTCTGCCTCTCGAATGTAACATTGTAGGTTTCCATTGTTTTTTTCATCTCTTCTACTGTGACTTTTTATTCCTATAAGTTCCGTGATTTGTTTTTTCAGACTTTCGATTTCTTTTTTTTGTCCATTCCTTGCCTTCTTTATATCCTCCCTCAATTCATTGATTTGGTTTTTGATGAGGTTTTCCATGTCTGTTCGTATATTCTGAATTAATTGTTTCAGGTCCTGTATCTCATTTGAATTGTTCGTTTGTTTCTTTGACTGGACCATATCTTCAATTTTCCTAGTGTGATTTGTTATTTTTTGCTGGCGTCTAGGCATTTAATTACCTTAATTAGTTTATTCTGGAGATTGCTTTCACTTCTTTTACCTAGGGATTTTTTGCTGGATGAATTTGTTGTCTGTCTGTTCTTTCACATTCAGTTCAGCTTTATTTGGGCCTCTAGCTTAGATTTTGTTTAACAGAGGAGAATTTTTCAGTTCTCGTTTTCTTGTTTCTTGCCATGCCTGTATGGTGCCTTTTGCCCCCTCCCTTAGGAGGGACTACTTAGGTATTATACACCACAGCCAGATTTTCCCTGACCGAACTGGCCTCCTGTCAGGAGGTAAAAGTCACCTGCATCAGTTTTCCCTGAGGGTGAGACCCAGCAGGTTGAAAGATGTTCCTGTGAAGTCTCTGGATTCTGTTTTTCTTATCCTGCCCAGTATGTAGTGCTTGTCTGCCTGCAGGTCCCACCAGCATAAGATGATGCAATTCCTTTAACTTTGGCAGACTCTCCCTGCTGGGGGCTTGGAGACAGAGGAGAGGTTGTAGGCTGGTTTTAATGGCTTAAAATTACCAGGCTCTGGTGTCTGAATTCCTTGAGGGAGGGATTCCACCTGAGTTGGGCTTCACTCCTCCCCTGGGGAAGGCACAGGCTCCAGACAAACCCTCAGCCAAGCTTGTTTTTGCCTATGCCTGGGGCAATTGCAGCCTGAGAAGTCCTACTGCTGTATCCAAAGGCAGTCAAAGAAACACAGCCACAAAAACCTCTGTTTCCTTCTTTTTTTTTCTTCTTTCTCCGTCAGCCCTGCCCCCTTGGTGCTGGGACAAAAATGAGCAACCTCCACTTTGACCAGGTTCACCTGAGCTGGGGGGCCTATTTTTAATTGTCAGAATTTGTTAATTAATTCCATGATTGGCGTTTGGTTGGGCTCAGCCCCTGCTGCAGGTAAAGTCCCTTTCCTTTCCTCTCTGGGAAGCAGCCTGTGGGGGAGGGGTGCCAGCTGCTGCAGCCTGTGGAACTCACAGTTCTGGGGGGCTCGCAACCGGTCCAGCTGGTCCAGACTTGGGTACGCTGTGTGTCTGGTCACTGACGTGGCCCCAGGAGCTGTTCTGTACTGTTCCTGGCTATTTAGTAGCTGTTCTGGAGGGCGAACTAAATCGCGCACCTTGCTAAGCTGCCATCTTGGCACTGTCTCGTGTGTTTATATTCTTAGAAAAATCTTTCCAATCAGTAGAGATGTACGTGACTGAAGTTGGTATACCTGTCTTGAATCCTGTGTCCTGTTACTCTAATTTGCTGCTACTAATCAGCTATGAGCTAAAAAAAACTCCAGACTTCCAGAATTGGATCTTACTTTCTGAGTTAGAACCATGGGTGCTATACTCTGATTCATTGGACTGCTTGGACTTTGTCATGCAAATTGTTGTGTCTGCTGAAACGCCTCTTTTTGCTTCTTTCCTGCTTGGTTTTAATGTGGTAGCAAATGGATGATAGTGGATAAATGACCCCCAAATAAATGAGGTATTGCACATAGCCTCTCCTTACTTAGGACAATAAATACTCTTCATTTTCTGAAGATTCTTCCATTCTACCATACTTTACTTATTTTTAAAGTAGGATTTTTTAGTACTGTTAATTATGATGAATGGGTGGAAATTGGAGTGGTGGTAAATGGGGATTCTTCTGATTTGCCATGCAAATTGCAAGATATATTTCAATATGACTTTTATAATGAGAAAAGTATCTCCTCATGATTTACAGAAGGTGACATTTCAAAAGGCCCAAGAACACTCTGTCCAGACAGCCCGTTTGCCAATCCAGGAATACATGGTCAGATGCCAGAATAGAAAAAACTATCATTCGGAGATACTGGCCATCAATCAAGGTATTACTCATGCCCACGTCTAAACTATGGTAGTTCTGTACTGCTTTTTTGCATCACATTTAAGTATAAATGGCCCCTGAATTACCCACCTGTGGCTAATGTGGTTGACCTTTATTGCATACTTTTTAATATGTATTCTAGCCCCTCAGAGGCATTTTTCATTGCCTTCCTGGTCCTCAATTATGTTAAAGATAGTTGAAATTGTCCCCTTGGCCTAGAATGCCCATATTGGCCAGTTGATTCCTATTTATCCTTCAGGATTCAGTTCAGGGGCTGACTTCCCCCTCTCCCTTCCTCAGGCCATGTCAGTGTTCCTCCTTTGTGTTCCCACCATTCTGTATGTTCCTTGTTGTTGCAGCATTTTCCCTTCACAGGCATATCTCTCTCAGTATATGCGGAGGTCTGTGATGGCAACCAGGGCAGGGCAGGGCCTATGTTTGTTTGCCTCTGTCTCCCCAGGACCTAGTACCGCCTCTGGTGTAGAATAGGTTTGTTGAATGAAATATTCCAGAACAACCTTTTCCTCGTTAGTCATTTCCTCGTTCTCTTTTTCCTCTGTGTAGTCACTTTATTCTCTGCTTACCCTCTAACAGTATTTGATATCCTGTCCACTTACTTTGAGACTCACAACTGGCCTGAAGCACTGAAGAAAGGAGTTTCTTCCGGAAAAGGCTATGTTCTTCAGAACTCTGTGGAATGATGGGTGGCCTAAGACTGCAGCTGCAGTAGGTGAAGTGCTGGAACTGGAAAGATGTTTTTTTGTGGCAAGGGGCAGCTCCTAGTGGCCTAGCCTGGCACCTCCTCCCTGCTTGGGTACTACTTGGCCACACTGCCTCACTCTAGTAATACTCTTTTGGATCCTAAGATCCAAAGGAACAGAATAGTGTGATGAAATTTCCTTGGATTTAGCACCAGAAAAACCTGGGTTCAAATTCCAGCTCCACCACGTAAGTCACTTTAGTACACTGAGTAATCTATCTTTCAGAGTTGTGAGAATTAGTAATAGTGTATGGTATCCTCAGTAAATGGTCACAGTTATATAACATCCTAGCATGAAAGAGGGCGGGTGGACATTTGGTACATTATATATTAGTATTTGATCAGATTTATTTTCTTTCAGACCTTTCCCAACCTAATTAATAAATCCATAGAATAAAACTAAGTCTGTGATAACTGTTTGTTTTGTTTTTTGTAGTTTCTGCACAATCAAACCAGAGGCAGTAGGGCCTATAGGGTTTCTCTTTCGCCAATGTGCCGGTTTGAATCTATTGTGTACCCCAGAAAAGCTAAGTTCTTTAATCCTCATTCAGTATTGCTAGGTGGCAGATTTTTTTATTGTTTCCATGGAGATGTGACACACCCAGTTGTGGGTGGAAACTTTTGACTAAATGGTTTCCGTGGAGATGTGTCTCCACCCATTCAAAGTGGGTTTGCTTACTGGAGCCCTTTAAGAGAGAACCATTTTAGAGAAAGCTTTAGAGCCCATGCTGCCAGAGATCTTTGGAGATGAAGAAGGAAAATCCCCTGGGGGAAACAAAAAGCATGGGGAGAAAGCTAGCAGATATCACCATATTCACCATGTGCCTCTCTAGTTGAGAGGGAAACCCTCAACATTGTCAGCCTTCTTAAACCAAGGTATCTTTCCCTGGATGCCTTAGATTGGACATTTTCATAGCCTTGCCTTAATTTGGACATTTTCACAGCTTTAGAACTGTAAACTTGCAACTTATTAAATTCTCCTTTTTAAAAGCCATTCCATTTCTGGTATATTGCATTCTTGCAGCTTTCAAACTAGAACACCCAGTGATATCCATTTTTAATATTTGTTCACATCCATTGAACATTTATTATGTGCCAGAGACTATGCTTTTTTACATCATTTTCTTTATCATCCCAATAACCCAATGAGAGAAGGTCTATATTATGCTTCCTTATTTTTTTATAGATGAGAAAATAAGGTTCAAAAGATCAAGAAACTTGACCAGGGTCACTCACTAGTCAGTAATGGAGTTTGGATTTTTCTGAAATTAGACATTCTGATTCCTGAGACCATGGAACAAGAGGGGAAGCTGTTCAGCCATGCTGTAGAGCTCGAGTAGAGTATACTTTTGGTCTGCTTAATGCTTCCAGAATGCAATATATAAGACATGGATTGGTTTTTACAAAGGGGATTTATTAGGGTACAGATTTATAGTTCTAAGGTCATGAAAATGTCAAATTAAGGAGCAACAAGAGGATACCTTCATTCAAGAAAGGCCAGTCATGTCTGGAGTTCTCTGTCAGCTGGGAAGGCATGTGGCTGGCATTTCCTGGTCTTTGTTCCTGGGTTGTATTGTTTTCAGTTTGCTTCTAGTGGCTTTTGCTCCAAATGTCTGTGGTTCTTCTCTTAGCTTCAGGGCAACCTCTGTGTTTCATCTCTTAGCTTAGCATCTACAAATGTCTGTTGTCTTGGTTTCAACTCTCTGCTCTCTATTAGCTCTAATGCTTTCTCTCTCCGTGAGCTCTTTTAAAGACTCTAGTAAACCAAGACCCACCTTGAATGGGTGGAATCACATCTCCATGGAAGTAATCTAATCAGAAGGTCCCACCCAACAATAAGTCCGCCCCCCAAGATTGGATTAGAAGAACATGACTTTTCTGGGGGACATAAAAGTTTCAAACCAGCACAACTATCCAAGACAACTCATCCACTGAGGGGTGGTTCTCAAACTATAGTGAGACCCTTGTTGAAAGGGAAGTCCCCTCCCTTCCCCCTCCTTTCAGGTCTGAAATGGGGTCCAGAAATTTGGTTGGTGTTTACCCCAGTGATTTTGATGTAGATGTTCTAAGGGAAAGAGAGAGATGAGAAAAAGTCTCAGTGGCTGAGAGATTTCAGTGTTGAGAGGTTATACTGAAGGTTATTCTTACACGTTATATAGATACCCCTTATTAGTTTATGCTGTATTTGTAGTGGCTAGAGGGAAGTACCTGAAACTTTTTAGCTATGTTCCAATAGCCCTGATTCTTGAAGAAGACTATATAACTATATTGCTTTTACAGTATGATTGTGTGATTGTAAAAACCTTGTGTCTGATGCTCCTTTTAATACAGGGTATGTACAGATAAGAAAAAAGATAAGGATAAAACATAAATAATGGGGGGGGGAGATAAAGGGTAAAAATTGGGTAGATTGAAATACTGTGGATCAATGAGAGGGAGGGGTAAGGGGTTTGGGATGTATGAGTTTTCTTTTTCTTTTTCTGGAATGATGCAAATGTTCTAAAAATGATCATGGTGATAAATTCACAACTATGTGATGATACTGTGAGCCATTGATTATATAATATGGTTGGACCATACATGTGTAGCTATTATTCTCAGTATAAATTTATTTTTTAAAAAGCTAGACACTAACAGCTTTCTGAGACTGCTTGGACTAACTTGGCTTTCTCGAGGGCAGGTTAGAGACATACCCCATTGAGTGATCTGGTATGTCCTTTGGAGAAAGTATGTCCTGTCATGGTATTCTCTTCTGGGGAGTCATTTTGTCCCTCAGTACAGAGAAGTAGCCACACTCATGGCTTCCACGTAATATCAAACCGTTAAATGAAAATTCCTGATAGCAAAGGCTACACTAGAGCTAGGATGGCAAATAGGTTGTTAGCACTCTGTCTTGAATTAGTCATTTTGTCCTGATTAGTAAGTTATTGCGAAGCCTCACATCACATTCCAAGAGAAATACCAGTTCCCATATTCATATGCCAGCAGTATCACAGGACCTACTTTCACCTTATTAGCACTTGAGAGTCCTTTAGTGAGGAGTGTGTAATGCAAAGATAATTTTCTGTTCACTCCTCCCATCTCCAGCTCTACAAAATGCCTATGTACATCAAGTCCCAGCCCCCGGATGGCCTGCCTCAGTTTACTTTCTCTCACTATGCCATTTCTACTTCATTGTAAGTGAGGTCATCCAGAGTTCTGTCTCCCAAAGGACCAGAGGTCAATTCTTCCCAATCTGATACCCTCCTGAGGCTTTGGGTCATTACAGCTTCTCGCACCACAATTGGTTCGGGTGTTTTATTTGTTGGTGGTTGATCAGGCCTCTCATACTAAAACAGTTCCTATTTTTCCTGGACCTTTGGTTTCCTGGACCTTTACTGTAATTCCAAATCAATCTTTTTCTATGATAGTTATTCTTACTGACACTTTATGCATGTAAACAATGCATGCATGTGTGTGTATATACACACATCTATACCTACATACATCATACATACACAAACCAAAGAAAACAAATAGAACATCCACAGATATTTAGGGGTGTCATTACAAGTGTCACCTCTAACATATAATGGCTGACCAGAGCAAAGTCTTTGATATCAGTGCCAGGATTCATTGGGAAAAGGTAACTTGACCAAAGAGGGCAGAAAATGGCAGTGACGCACACATGCCTTTGACATCTTGGATCTTCACTGGGATGTAAGCTAATAAAGATAAGGGACCACTTTTATGCTCTTTTGCATTTCCCATAGTACCTGGCTTATAGGATATATGCCCAGATATATGTTGACCATGTAAATAAGTTTATGTAACAAGGAATTAGCCCTAAAATAACATGGGTTTAGATGTTAATTCAGTTTTGTACATTTATCTATATTTGTGAAAGACCTGCTGTTTAGTTTACAAAGTTATGTTGTATCAAGTTTTTCACTAAACTGCCCTGAGTTATATAACTTTTTCCATCCTCCTCTGATCATTCAGATTTTTCTCCCCTGCACTAACATTCTATACATGCTTTGCAGGATCAGTCTGCCCTGATCTGTTCCTGCTTTCGAGGTGCTGCACTCCCCAACCCCCATTTGCTCCTTCCTATCACTGTTATCCCGTTGTCCCTTGTACAGAGTATGGGTATGGAGGACTTCTCTCCCTTCCTAATGGTAGGCCTAACAGACTAATTCAAGATGAATATTTTTGCATACTTCTGAGCCTTTTACAAACTAGATTCTTCATATGCATTTGTTGAGTGATCAGATTGGAAAGTAAAAACACTGTACTGATAAAACTCTAACTTGCAAGTAGCCAGAAAATCGGTTGCATTCAGGCTCATGAGCATGTTTGGTAACCTACCTCATAATACACCTGTTTCCCTTTTCTTGTATTTCCTTTCCATTTGTCCTAATTAGATATATTTTCTCAGTTCTCTTTCCAATTTTGATTAGTGTGATAGCTGAGCATGTTGGCAAATTGAAAACATGTATTCTCTTATCATAAAAGAACCAAAAGATCACTTCTCTGCTCCATCCCCTCCCCTTCACAATTTAAGCACTTAAGGAGCTATGGTCACTTGATAAATTGTATCCGTGGATTTTTCTTCATTTAAAAACAGGGCATGGGCAGGCCAGGTGGTTTACTGGCAGAGTTCTTGCCTGCCATACCAGAGACCTGGAGACCTGGGTTCAATTTCTGGTGCCTGCCCATGTAAAAAAAAAAAACAGGGCAGACCTCAGATGTGTATGATTTATACTGAATGTGTCTAGGAACACATAGTACTCCTTGGTTTTTATCAACATGTTGAATGAGTTCCGTAATCGCTGTTAATCTAAAAGGGTCTTCCTATGGATAGGCGTTAGTGATGCCTGTAACTTTCATCATGTTCTCAAAGTCGTCTGTGACCGAAGATTCACTGATTTACCAGTCTTCATTTTCACCTAGCAGCACTTTGCTAGAAATACCAAATACATGGAAGAATTTCCTCTCCAACTCCATCACAACTCTCCTACTTTTTCAAAACCTGGACAGTTATTTTTCTTACTCGGATCTTAGCAAAATGAGGTTTGGCCAGACTTGGATGCAGAGATCCTCATCATAGTGTTGTTTATGTATCAACAAACACTGGATCTACCTGAAATATCCTATAACATGAGAATGAAATATGATGCAATTATTGAATTTTTTATAGCAAACCCCAAAGGAATGTATTAAATGTATGAAGTGAACGATGTATATGACAAAATAGTCTAATCATAAAATTCTAATCTGAAAAATAAATACATAATAGTTGAGAAAATAGGTTAAACTTTGTGCCTGTTTCTTCAACCATCCAAATTATCTTCTGCAGTTACTAGGAATAAATGAGCTAATCCATGGAAAGCACTTGAAACAGTATTTGCTACATAGTAAGCACACAATTGGTAGCTGTTATATACTTACCTGCTAAATAAGGGATTAATGTGGTTTTTGTTTACTTCTTTATAGTTTTCTGTATATTCTAAATTTTCTTTGGTGAACATGTTTTACTGTTTTAATCAGGAAGTAACTTATTTTAAAGATGACTTCCAGTTTATTATAGAAACTGAGGAGGTAATATCCAATAAAGTTAACACCAAATCAATATGTATACATATATAAAGTTTAATAAACTTTATTGTAAAGAACAAAAAAATCATTATTTTATAGTGACTTTTTTACCCACAAGAACTCCAATAATTTTTTGTAAAAATATTTTATTTTAGAACTATAACAAGACAATATGTACATTCACATCTTGACATCTGAAAATCTGATGTGGAGAGGATCACCTGAAAAAAAGTTTCCCTAGGAAATCTACAGTTCTTGGCCCAATTGACCCATTAAAAAAAAGTTAACTTTCTGTCAGTCTAGAGAAGATTTGTTTTCTTTGATCTGTTGTCATATGTTCACAAGCTTCCAAAACGTTTGCTAAAATTAAGGTCTGCTGAATGGTTTTTGCTTTAACCCATATTCTTCCATTCATTCCAAATACTATCTCCAGTGGATAGAGTTTTCCCACTTCCTGTATGATTTCACAGCCTGGAGCCAGAAGCCTAATGGGGAAGAGGAAAGAAAATGAAATTTGATGAAGTGGTATGTGTGTCCTGACTCTCCATTAGAAGGGGACTCTTCTTGGAATTTGAATTCCCCACCCCCAATATTTTTCCAGGAACCAGGCACATGACTGCATTTGCTGCTCCCCTTTCTTCCATGAAACTTTACTCTTACCAGTATACTAGAGGTCACAACAGTGGGCTATCCCATACAAAGAAATCAAACTCCCTGTATCACCAACTTTGCAAAAAATGCATAAAGTTTGCCCCTAAATTGTCAGAGTACCTCAATTCTAGAGCTTAGAATTGTAGTTTAAAATCTACAGTGTTAAAAGAACACTTTAAACTCCTTTTCCCCTTCATGTAAGTTACTTCTTGGTATTAAACTTAATACTTGCAGAAGAACATTTGCTTTTTCAAACCTGAAGGGTGCTGCATGGTCAGTAATGTGCTTCTCTAATGTCCCAAACTAATTCTCCCAATCTGTACAACAGGTAGCAAGGAGAAGCATTCAAGAGAGCTCTGAATTCTAGGAGCTCTAAAGGGCTATAAGAGTAAAGCCCTTTAATATGGTACAGCTCTGAGTAAGTAAAGATCTAAATACTGTACAAGGAGAATCAGTCTCAGTGGAGACATCATCTACCACGACAAGATGTCAGAAGTCTTCCATGAATGTGTGCACAAGGTTCAGGATCATATCAGTCTAGTTGCATTTGGCCCCCTGCTAACAGAAAAACTTGGTGATTTGTACAATTCTAAGTTGCATCTGTATTCAAATGAAGGGGAAAAGGCTGACTTTCAGATTTGGACTAAGTATACTGGCTATAAAGGCAGCAGGACTTCTGGGAGAAAAGACATTAAAAGGGCAGAGGAGAGCTTGAAGCATGAAGTATCAGCCCAGATCCCAAACCAACACCAAGAAACGACACAGCCAAAAACATCTGAATTTGATATATTCCTCTTAAGAGGCGATGGGACTAAATTCATGACTTTACAACTGTGCTAAAATGGGACACTGACTTTTTTTTTTTAACACGGGCAGGCTCTGAGAATTGAACCCAAGTCTGGCATGACAGGTGAGAATTCTGCCACTGAGCCACCGTCACACCACCCGGGACACTGACTTTTAACTTTGAGAAATTCAGACTTCGCTAAGACTCCAAATCCCAATAATTAGTCAGCTTTCCATGAAGGTATACTTGTAAAAGGAGGTAGGCAAGCCAGTGGCCATCAAGACTTACTTTCTAATTAAGCCCAAAGTCACTTTAAAAAGCAGACCATCCTGTCCAATGACACCCATTCCATTAGCTCGTCCACAACTGTCAATACAGACCATCTCTGGTTCCATATCTTTATTTGCAACCACAAATTGGCCATAGATGAGATCTCCAACCTACAATGATAAATAATAACAGTTCACTTCATCATAGCAAACCATTTACTAGATACTGCTGTTAGTTCTTTCCTAGAGGCAGCAATGCCAACCACTTCTAGTCTGTGTTTAAGAAACTGACTACACGCCAGGATCCAGTTGCTCTGGAGTTGATGAAGACAGAATTAGCATGTGTACTTCTTCCTTCACCCCTCAGGAAATTCCCAGACTGCAAGCCACCTCGAGGCCAGAGAACACTCTTAAGGTTTCACTGTCCAATATGACAGCCACTAGCTAACTGTGGCTAATTAAACCTATTTAAATTAAATTAAATTTAAATTTCAGTTCCTTGGCTGCATTAGCCACATTACAAATGCTCAATGGCTACCATATTTGTCATCATAGACAGAGAACATGAGCATCATCACAGAAAGTTTTATTAGCTAGCCCAGCTCTAGGAGAGTCTAGAAAATTTATGACTAGAGAAAGGAACTCCTGGCATGCAAATTATTTAAGCAAAATAGCAGGAGCAATTCACTGGTACTTCTTCGTGCAAGGTTTATTTAAAACCTTTAACTGAACTTCAAAATGATGAAACTAAAGAAATGACAAGTGAGCTTATTTTGTTCTCTCAATAAAACATTTAAGTACCTGCTATACGGTGGTGACTGTGGAGCCAGGGATGAACAAAACATTCTTTTCCCTTCAGAAGCATATGGTCTTAGAGGGCAGTGGGATGTACATATAAACAACAAACTTCATTCAAGGCTGAATCCATTAAGTACAAAAGCAAAGTTATAAGAAAAATGACTGAAGATTAGGGATAGCTTTATAGAGGTGGTGGTGTTTGGCCTGGAATTCAAAGGATAAGCCTGTGTTCTTAGGTTGAGAAGGAGATAGAACAATCCAGACAGAACAGCATGATCAATGGTGCAAGGGCGGTAAATTATTTAATGAGTTTAGTGGTACTGTTAAATAATTTGGTGTGGCTCAAACTGTATGGAAGATATAATTATGGATGAGGCAAGATCCTTAGAGTGTCATCCCAAGAAATTCTGTAAGCCTTGAAGAACTATTTATGTTTTGAGAAAGGGAGTGTGTGAGGAAGACAGCTCTGAAAAGCTTGGATGGACAGACAAAAATGTGGAGGCAGGTATGTTAATGAGGTCATGGACCAAGTCTTGTCGAAAGTTAGCTAAGGCCTGAACTTGCAAACTGGAGATAAAGGGGTAGAATGTGGAAGATGAGACAGAATAAAAAAAGATTAAGCAACTGAAAACATGACAGGTGAGTAAAAAGGACAAAGAAACCACTAAATTTCTGGCTTGGATAGGGAAAATGTGGCTATGCTGCCTGAAAAGCCCGAAGTGAAAAGTTGAGTTAACAAGACTGCTTCTGTGTCAGCTCCAGGAGATTGCTGGGAAACAGTGAGATGCCAGTCCCAGGGCCTATATAACTAGGATGGATGGATATGAAAATTTACACCATTTGTCCCTCCTCCCTCCCTGAGCCTATGGCTGACTTCCTTGTCAGTGCCCATAATAACGGAGATAACAGATATAACCATTCAACTCAGCAGAAATGGAACATTCCTCCAACGAATGTAGCAAACAGATATAAGTATGTGACTTTGGTCCAGGAGCTGAAGCATGTAAAGGAACTCTGTGAGCCTGGGGTGATTACACAGATGTTTCCCTACAGCATAGGGAAAACAGGTCATACTTTGAAGACAATTCTGGTAGCATTCTGGATATTTCATAGTCTAAGGAATGGATGTTTTCTTATTTTTTTAAACCAAAGGCCCCCATCATTACCTGCACATTTGGTCTATTTCTTTTGGTTGCACCTTCAAATGCCAAATATGACAAAGAAGCTGGTTCACTCCCTCCAACATCAACTTTGAATATATCTCCAGATTTAGCTGTCACTATGCCAATCACATGGTCTCCTTTCACTGGAACATACTACAAAAGAAAACAACAGGAGAATAGCCATAAATGACAATCATTTCCAAGACATCCTGAAAATTCTCTCCATCACGACCTTAGTGGTTACTTTAATATATTTTTGATTCAAGAGATGTTTAGAAAATATTTTTGAAATTCAAATTATTTACACAAAATTTACAATAAATTGATAATATTCAGTAAAATAAAAACAATCACATCATCACATCTTAAATCCTCAGGTTTGCAGGTTGTGACAGTGTGTAGATTCGAGCCAGTATCCACTCCCGGAATCCCCTAGGTTCTAACCTGACGTTGGCTCTCAACAGAGGCGCCTCTCCAGGGCTCCCTCCCTGTTCGTTCTAAGGCAGGGACACCACTCTCGCGGCCGCACAGTCCCTCCGGAGCCCCACCTCACCCGCTTCTGTTGCGAGTCCACCCAATAAACGCCGCCGCCGCTGCCGCCGCTCGACTCCTTGTGACGAAGACGGCCGCACTTGGTAACCATTAGGCGGTCACCACAGCGTCGCAAACCCGGGCCGCACACCACGCGCACCCGCGAACGAGCCCCAGAATTCAGGCGCAGCGGTCTCTCCCCTGCACCGCCAGGGCCTTCTGTGTCCTCTTGCTCCGGAAGAAGCAGCTCCTCACCCGGGAGCACCAGCTGATCTAGCACTGTAAGCGCCACCCGCGCCCTGCAGAGTGTAGGGGATTCAGCTGTCATCGCCGTCGCCTCAGCCATCGCGGGCAAACTTTCACTTCCGGCTGCGCCTCCAATATCCAGCCCCCCAGGGCTTTCCGTTTCCGGCAGTGTGGTGGGGGCGTTGGAGTCGTGTCTAAATCTGAGACCCTAATCGCTGTGAGCCGGCCGTTCCCCAAAAGCGGCTGTGATTTTGTCTCTAGTTGGCCGCCTATGTTGCAGTCTGTCCGCGGGTGGGTATGAGAACCTCACAGTTTGAGTCTTACGAAGCCGTCACTTCCTTGTGCATACGCGTTTTGTGGCCGGTCGCACCGGGGGATACAAGATGCTCCCACGTATGGTCCGTAGGAACCCTGGGAACTGAGCAGAGGGGCTCCGGGAGTTGGTCTTTTGGGTGAGTTCAGAGCCCTTCCTGCCCCTCACCGTACCACCCCCGGCCCCAGAATGGTGGCTGACTTTTTACCAGGAAAAGTCTTTTCTTTTTCAAATTAAAGCCTTTTTGATTGTTGCTAGAGAAAATAATAAAAATGGAAAATAAGCATAATCATCTCGCCCATGCTTGTCTCACTTGCTAGGCTCTCTTTGATTCCTTGTAACCTTGATTCCTGTTCGTCCGGCACGAAATAGATAATACCTGATGAATGAAATGTTAGCATTTTAGTGTATATTTCTCCCTAGGCTTTTTTCCCCCTGTAAATATACACGTTATATACACATCTTCACAATTGAGCCACCCCTGCATGGCCTGAGGAAATCAGTGGCTATATTTAAATCCCTGTGGTTACTTTCCCTTGAGCTCATTTTTGTTACTCCTGAGAGAAGCAGCTAAATTGTAAATCCATAGTACTTTGGGGCTCCTGATCTTATGACTTCTAGGGATCTTGCTTGAAGTCGCCATTTTCTCTGTCAACTGGCGCGTTCTATTGGTATTTAGTCAGATTCCTCAGCAGTGCTGAGAGCCGCTGAGGATTAGGAGGGCGTAGCCCTGACCGTTGGCTTTTAGCTGCCCTTCATTTCTGCTGTTCAGATGTCTGAGGTATCCGCTTCCCAAAGCGAATGGTAGATTTTTATGGTGTTTAAGACATCACCTGTATCATCCTCCAAACCTGGCGAGATGCTGGCGAGCCACTTTCCTTGGATGTAATAAGAGGCCGACTGAAATGTAATTTTGTTTTGAATCAGATTGTTGTAAGAAATGTCCTTGGTTGTTCCCCTGACAGATGTGAGATGTCCCGGGGTAAGGATCGTGTAGATTCGGCTTCTCTCCGTCCCACTCCAGTCCAGCATCAGAGGTCCTGGAAGCAGTAGGTATTCAGTGATCAAGCCGACCCAATGCCATGCACGGAGAGGGCTCAATGACGTTAGGCCCAGGTGAGGCACAAAGGGACCCAGGAAATATTCCTCAAACTGTTTTTCATGCACCCTATGTTGGTAGTGGGATGTCTGGAAGAAATTCGGTACAAAGCTGGCTGAGGAGCCCAATCAAATGCAGTAGCCCCTGGGGGGGACGGCATTTGGCAATTCAAAGGAAACAAATGAAGCAGTTGAGGCACGGAGGAATACAGTCGGGTGGAGGGAGGAAAGCCGAGGCCTGGAGGGGGCGGGTCAAGCGCGCGTCCAGAGCGTCGCCCATCCACTGCCGGCCCGGAAGGGGCGGGGCCAATGAGGCTGGGCGCCCGCAACGCCTCACACCGCCGTGTGGGTTCTTCGCTGCCTCGACGTCCTGCGGCCGCAGCCGAGTGAGAGCGCGCGGCTTCCCTCCAGGGACCAGGGCAGGGGCTTCGCCTCGCGCAGGTGGGAAACGGAAGCTGCGAAATGTACTACGCCCAGCTCTAAACCACCGCCCCGAACTCGGCGGCTCGCGGGTCTTAACCTGGGGTAGCGATTCCGAAGCTCGTGTTTCGAACACCACGGGCTTGGTTTCCTGGTTGTGGCCGCGGAGACTGGGTGAAGGCCGAGCAGGCCTCAGTCCCCGGCGTCGAGGCCACGCTGCGCCCGCGGCGGCGCGCCTGAGTTTCCTGGCGGGACCCCCAGCCAGGTGTATCTGGCCCCCTTCTCGGTTGGGGACCCCGGGTTTGTAGCCAGTGCGGAAGAGGCGGTGCTGCCACGTGTGCCTCCTGGCGCATACCTCCCCATTTTTTGTATTTCTCTCGGGGTTATTGCCCTTCGGAAAGGTTGGAGCTGACCGCGGCCTTCTGGACTCTCCCTGAACGACTCTAGAAATCTGTTACTTTGGAAGATTGAAAAGCTGCATCTTAAGGTAGCTTTTCTTTGTTGACCGGTGAGGGTTTTTTTTCGTTTCAGTTAGCATCTGCTCTGGACCAGCTGGGGAATCAATTGAATCATGGTTCCTGCCCTAGGAAAGGTCATTGTTGGTTTCTGAAAATTACAAATGAAATACACGCTGCAATTAATAGTAAAATAATCCATGGGAGTATTACTATATTTTTTCAATTACAAGATTTATTCCAAAAGCGTAAATGCTCCCAGTTAACACAGCACAAATGACAAGTCTCCTTGTAACAGATGTTTTTAATCACAATGAACCATAACTTCTTAAACATAGCACTTATTTGGAGAAAGTAAAACATAAGAACACCGATTTTCTTTTTTCCTTACCACATTTTGTGTTGACAGTTCTACAAAATACATATGGCCTGGTGTCCTCTACCCCCCAATCGGAATTACATGCTGCTATAGGCTACATTCTTTCTTATTTGGAATGGCATTTAAGTTTTGTCTTGGCGTATCATAATATAACACCAATTACAAGTACTTAAAACTACATGATTTTCTGGTTTTCAACAGCTTTGCCATTTATCTGCATTTCTAAAATAAGGAAACATCTTTCTGGCTCATATTTTTATTTTGTAATGTGTGTGTCATGTCGTGCTTTGTTAGTCATTTTATATCCCTTTTGACTAATATAAAACAATTTTGAAAAAAAATTTTCAAAATGAAACATTCAGGAAGTGGATAAATTAATCTCCTTGCAACCTCACTTCTCTCTACTTCCCTAGAAATAACTGCAGTTAACAGTAAGTATTGTGGGTTTGAAAGGATTATGTGCCCTAGTCAAGCCATGTTTTAATCCTGATCCATCTTCTAAAGCAGCCATTTCTTTTAATCCCTAATTCAGCAGTATAGGTTGGAAAATTGATTAGATTATCTCCACAGAGGTGTGGTTTGCCCAGTTATGGGTATTAACCTTGATTAGGTGGAGATGTGACTCCACCCATTACAGGTGGGTTTTGATTAGTTTACTGGAGTCCTTTAAAAGAGAAAGCATTTTGGTAAACACTTGAGAGCCACAGGAGCCCGTGCAGCTAGAGACCTTTGGAGATGAAGAAGGGAAACGCTCTTAGGGGAGCTTCATGAAACAAGAAGCCTGGAGAGAAAGCTAGCAGATGTTGCCATGTTCGCCATATGCCTTTCCAGCTGAGAGAAAGAGAAACCCTGAACTCTGTCGGCCTTTCTTGAGTGAAGGTAACCTCTTGATGATACCTTAATTTGGACATTTTTACAGACTGGCACAGTCTTAGAATTGAAACTTGTAACTTAATAAATTCCACCTTTTAAAAACCTTTCTGTTTCCGGTATATTGCATTCCATAGCTAGTAAACTAGAACAGTTGTGTATCCATACATTGACTTAAGTTCTCTGTGCCTCAACCTCCTCAGTGATATAATAGTGATAATACCACTTATCTCTAAGAAGAGTGAGGAAGGGGAGGGAAAGAGCAAGGAGGACAGAATAACAAAAGCATGAGGACTTTTATAGATTTTGGTAGGACATCTGGACTATATCTCATAAGCATTTGGCAGCAACACATTTTGCTATGTAAGAAAACCTCAATTCCAAAACCACATCAGAGGAAATTCTGTCAGAATCAGAGCCTAAGAGATAGGTCTTCCTGTTCCTCCTTTCTCAATCTTTTCCAATACCTTGACCACTGTCCTTGGGCCTTTTCACAGCCTTCTAACTGGTCACCCTCTTCACTTCTCATCCTTTGCTCCTTTCTCCCTTAGCTGCTGCTCATCTTAGAATCTGCCTCTGACCATGTCATTCTCTTTACTTTGAAACTCCCATGACTTGCCCCACTGCCTCCCATGACTTGCCCCACTGCCTTCAGAAGCAAGTCCAAATTCTGTGTGGGAATTATCAGGAAATAAGATCAACCTCATAGGAGAGCAAGAAGTAACTAGAATCCAAAGGAGATGATCAAGGAAGCAAGCAGTTTCACCTACCACAACTCCTTAGGTACCAAAAGTAGATAAGAGGCAGTGGATCACATTAAGACATTTATTACTCTTAGTACAGCAAACAGTAGGAGCATCAGCATGTAGCACTTAAGTCCCATGGAGTGAATACAGTAGACCCAGATGGGGAACTGTGCATGCTGTGGGTTGTGCCACAACTTAAGAATCTAGGTCCAAAGATCTAGCATGTGGTAGTCACACTGTGGTTGCCTCAACTTACCTAATTTCCTATATAACTAGCTACAGAAACTGCTCACTATCGGGATGGTTGGCCCTCTCAACAAGGATATTCTAGGCTCATGGCAGAGTACCTCACCCAAAAGAAGTCAAGCCTTTCACCATCTAACTTTAGCTTATCTCTGCAATGTCATCTCTCACTGCATTTTCACCAGTTATCATGTTTTCATCATTCTGGGTTGCTCACCAACCGTAACCTGAAGTTTGCCATTAATAGTAGATGGAATTATGTACCCCAGCAAGGACATGTTCTTAATCTTTATCCATGTTCATTTGTGTGTGAAACCATTTATAAATATTATTTCTGAATATGTAAAGGTGAGTCAGGGTATGAACTCATGTGAACAGGGTCTTCTAAGATCCTATTTAGGTGTGGTCCTACTGAGTCAGGATAAGCTGTAATCCTTACTACTGGATGTCTCATAGAAAACCACAGTGAGAGAAGCCAGAATCAGGTGGAAACCCAAAGAGCATATATAAGAAGAGAGAGAGATCTCCATGTGACAGGAGGCAAAGATGCAAGCCAAGGAAACCCAAGGACTGTGGCAAGTCAGCACCAGGGTGCTACAGACTTTGGGAGAAAACACTGCCTTGCCAACACCTTAATTTTAGACTTCTAACCTCTGAAACCATGAGCCAATAAATTCTTGTTTTTTAAGCCAATCAACTGTGTGGTATTTGTCATGGAAACTTGGCAAACTCGGGCAACTGTGTCAACTGTTGTTATTCTTCTAGCTTCTGACCTCCTTTTACCTCTTGCTACACTGCAAGCTCCCTGAAAATAACGATAGTAGTTTCTCAGGGCATGTGTTTTAGCTTGGTAATGCTGCCGGGATACAATATACCAGAAGCGGGTTGGCTTTTATAAAGGGGATTTATTAAGTTACCCAGTTTACAGTTCTAAGGCCATAAAAATGTCCAAACTAAGGCATCCAGAAAAAAGATATCTTTTTTTTTAAGTTAGCCTTCAATGGGTCCACATAAGTACTTCTTATTTATTTTGTTAATATACTTTTTTGTGGTAAATTATTAACACATTTATTGAGCATCTAGTTGATTCTTAACACTGCATTACATGCAGGAACAGGCTACATAAGAAACATCAGGATGTGAAAATGGATTTTTTTTTCATCTATTCAGAAAAAGAAATAAAAAGAGAACAGAAAAAAAATTAATAATACCATACCCCTTACCCCTCCCCTTCATTTATTACTAGCATTTCAATCTAAATTTATTTTAACATTCGTTTCCCCTATTTATTTATTTATTAATTAAAATTTTTTTTTAAATACCAAAAAACACCAAACGCAAACATTCATAACTTTTGATCATTCCATTCTACATATATAATCAGTAATTCACAGTATCATCACATAGTTGCATATTCATCATCACGATCATTTCTTGGAACATTTGCATCTATTCAGAAAAAGAAATAAAAAGAAAACAGAAAAAAATTCATACATACCATACCCCCATCCCTCCCCCCTCACCAATCACCAGCATTTCACTCTAAATTTATTTTAACATTTGTCCCCCATTCATCTTTATTCTGTATGTTTTACTCATCTGTTGATAAGGTAGATAAAAGGAGCATCAGACACAAGGTTTTCACAATTACAGAGTCACATTGTGAAAGCTATATCATTATACAATCATCTTCAAGAAACATGGCTACTGGAACACAGCTCTACATTTTCAGGCAGTTCCCTCCAGCCTCTCCATTATATCTTGACTAACAAGGTGATATCTATTTAATGCGTAAGAATAACCTCCAGGATAACCTCTCTACTCTGTTTGGAATCTCTCAGCCATTGACACTTTATTTTGTCTCATTTCACTCTTCCCTCTTTTGATTGAGAAGATTTTCTCAATCCCTTGATGCTGAGTCTCAGCTCATTCTAGGATTTCTGTCCCATGTTGCCAGGAAGGTCCACACCCGTGGGAGTCATGTCCCACGTAGACAGGGGGAGGGTGGTGAGTTTGCTTGTGTTGACTGGAGGCCACATCTGAGCAACAAAAGAGGTTCTCTGGGGGTGACTCTTAAGCCTAATTTTAAGTAGGCTTGACCTATCCTTTGTAGGATTAAGTTGCATGTGAACAATCCCCAAGATTGGGGGCTCAGCCTATAGCTTTGGTTGTCTGCACTGCTTGTGAGAATATCAAGAATTCAACTTGGGGAAGTTGAATTTTCCCCCTTCCAGAGAAAGATATCTTGAGTCAAGAAAGGCTGATGTCTGTCACATGGGAAGGCACATGGCTAGTGTCTGCATCCTCTTCCAACTTCTGGTTTCATACGGCTCTCTGTGGATTCTTCTGCCTTGCTTAGCCAGGATATTGGGGGAAACTATTCATGAGAAGGTATCTCATGGGTCTTCACTACAAAACTGCCCAATAGGGTGCTAAGGAAAACTGCTGGTCAGTGGATGTTTCTGGTTGAAAAGCAAAGTAGGAACCAGATACTGGAGAAGATGCCATGCTGTTGGAGTGTCCCAGTGAGCACACTGGAAAACAAGAAGCAAAAGCTAATCTCCCTTCATTGTCTCTTCAGCACCTTCTACCTAAAAAGCTTAACTTCATGATAGCAAAGGAAAAATATTTAAAAGGCCCAGATCATTTCTTTTTAGAGCAGACAGTGAAGGGTGAATTAAGAACTGAAAGGCAGTATATTGCTGAGTTCTTATGAGTTTGTAAGATCAACAAATGCATGAGTGACAGTAAGAAGGTAGAGTCTGCCTCGGCCCAAATGGCTTCTCTGTGAATTCTATCAAACATTTAAAGAAGAATCAACACCCATTTTTGGTGTTGCTCCAAAAACTGCTCCAAAAAATACAAGAGGAGAGAATACATTCTAACTTCTTCTATGATGCTAATATAACTTTGGTACTAAAACCAAATGAAGACATCACAAGAAAAGAAAATCATTGATCAATAATATCTCTTATGGATACGTATACCAAAAATTCCTCAACATAATACTAGCAAACCAAATACAGCAACATATAAAAAGGATTATACACCATGACCAAGTAGGATTTATCCCGGTAATACCAGATTGGTTAAACACCTGAAAATCAATTCATGTGATATACTTTATCAATAGAATAAAGGATGAAAACCACATGACCATTTAATAGATGCTGAAAAAGGATTTAACAAAGCTCAATACTCTTTCATAATAAAAACTCAAACCAGGAATAAAAAAGAACATCCTTAACCTAATAAAGGCATCTATGAAAAGCTTACACTAATGTTATATTTAATAGTGAAAACTACCCCCCTCCCCGAAGATTAAGAACAAGATAAGGAAGTCTGTTCTCTCCACGTCTATTTAAAATTGTATTTTTACAATTCTAGTTAGGTTCTAGTTAGAGCAGTTAGTCAAGGAAAAGGAAGAATCCAGATTAGAAAAGAATCGCCTATTCAGAAGTGATGTGATCTTTTATTTTAAAACTCATAAGGAATACATACATGCACACACACACAATTAGAACTAACAAATGAGTTCAGAAAATTGCAGGTAATAATAACAATATACAAAAATCAATTGTGTTTTTATATACTTTAAATGAACAACCCAAAAAAGAAATTAAGAAAACAATTCCATTTACAACCCAAAAAAGAAATTAAGAAAACAATTCCATTTACAATAGCATCAAAAAGAATAAAACACTTAGGAATAAATTGTAAAAAATAAGTGAAAGACTTAAGCTCTAAAGATGTAAAGCTTTGTTGAAAGAAATTAAAGAAGTGCTAAATAAATGGAGAGATTTATGGATTGGAAGACAATATTGGTAAGATGTAAATACTCCCTGTAGTAGTTAGGCTCAGGTGTCAACTTGGCCGAGTGATGGTGCTGTGTTCTGTTGCATGTGAAATTCATCTGGCTGAGTACATCTGGGGTTGCCTAAGGAAAGTGCCTTCCTCAGTTGAAAAGGTTTAAAAGGAGAAGTCAGAAGAGAAACAGCTCAGTGGAGCTCAGATCCAAATATTTGGAGATGCAGAAAAGAATCATGTTGGGGAGAGCTGTTTGAAATCAGAAGCTGAGAGGAAAGGCCAGCAGATGTTGCCGTGTGCCTACCCATGTGACAGAGGAACTCAGATGAAAGCTACCTGCCTTTCCTCTGAAGAACTAAATTTGTAACTAAATAAATCCCCTTTATAAAAGCCAGATCCATTTCTGATATAGTGCATTCCAGCAGCATTAACAAACTAAAATATATTTTGGTACCAGAGGAGTGGGGTGCTGCTGCGTTTGCAAATACTAAACAAGTTGGGGTGACTTTTTAAAGGGATAATGGGAGGATTTTGGAAGAATTGTGAGGAGCTTGAAAAAGAAAGCCTAGAATGCTTTGAAGTGACTGTTGATAGAAATATGGACTTGAAAAATACTTCCGCTGAGGATTGGAAGGAGGGTGACCCTTGTTTTGAAGTGGCATGAAGTTTGGCAGAATTCTTGGTGCTGTATGGAAGGGAAAATTTGAATGTGATAATCTGGGATACTTGGTTTGGGAAATTTCCAAGCTAAATGTGAAGGATGCAGCCTGGTTTCTCCTTGCAGCTTGTGCTGGTTTAAAAGGATGTATGCCCCCTAGAAAAGCCATGTTTTAATCAAAATCCCATTTCATAAAGGTAGAATAATCCCTATTCAATACTGTATGTTTGAAACGGTAATCAGATCATCTCGCTGGATGATGTGATTTAATCAGGAGTGGTTGTTGAGCTGGATTGGGTGATGACATGTCTCCACCCATTTGGGTGGGTCTTGATTGGTTTTTTGGAGTCCTATAAAAGGAGATTCAGAGAGAGCAGAGGAGAACGACAAAGCCATGAGAAGCAGAGTTTACCATCCAGCAACCTTTGGAGATGAAAAAGGAAAATGCCTCCTGAGGAGCTTCATGAAACAGGAAGCCAGAAGAAGAAGCTAGCAGATGACGCTGTGTTCGCCATGTGCCCTTCCAGATGGGAGAGGAACTCTGTGTTCGCCATGTGCCTTCTCACTTGAGAGAGAAACCCTGAACTTCATTGGCCTTCTTGAACCAAGGTATCTTTCCCCGGATGCCTTAAATTGGACATTTCCATAGACTTGTTTTGACTGGGACATTTTCTTGGCCTTAGAACTGTAAACTAGCAACTTATTAAATTCCCCCTTTTAAAAGCCATTCCGTTTCTGGTATATTGCATTCTGGCAGCTAGCAAACTAGAACACAGCTTATAGTAAAATGCAACAGGAAAGGGATAGGCTGTGGACTGAACTTTTGGGTGCAAAGAAACCAGAAATTGATGGTCTGGGAAATTCTGGGCTTCTAGAAAGTGAGGGCCCAGAGGATTTAACCAGATATATAACTAGTCCATCATTACAGGACACGCAAGGATTAGAGATGGAGTTATCCAAAAAGGATCTGTGGAAAGTCCTGTTGTTTGATGGCTTCTATCCCTGTATGCTATATGCCAAGACAGCAGTTTTTTT